>PVKV010014619.1:0-56712 GCA_004027835.1 Alouatta palliata
TCTTACTCACCTGGTTGTAATTCGCTGGCTTCAATCTCTGGGCCCAGGCCTAGCCCCATCCCATCCCCAGCTTTACCCCATCTCCCATGTCCCAGCCCCAGCCCTAGGATTACCCTCAACTCCATGTCCCAGCCCCAGCCACAGCCCAATCCCCAGGCACAGGCCTACCCCTTCCTTTACCCCCAACTACATGGCCCAGGCCTAGGCCTAGCCCCTGCCCTAGCTTTACCCCCAACTCCATGTCCCAGGCCCAGGCTTAGCCCTATCCGCAGCCCCAGCTTTACTCTTAAATCCATGTCACAGGCCCATGCCTATCCCCAGCCCCAGCTGCACCCTGAACAACATTTTCCGGGCCCACACCCAGGCCCGTGCCCTGGCTGAGTTCTAGTTTTACCCCTAACTCCATGTCCCAGGCCCAGGCCCAGACCAAAGCCGAGGCCTAGGCCTAGCCTGAGCCCCAGCTTTATCCCCATCTCCTTGTCCCAGGACCAGGTACAGGACCAGGCCCAGGCCCAGACCCAGCTCCAGGTCCAGCCCCAGCTTTACCCACAGCTCCATGTCCCAGGCCCAGGCCCAGGCCCAGGCCCAGGCCCAGCCCCAGCCCCAGCCCCAGCCCCAGCCCCAGCTTTACCCCTAACTCCATAACTCAGCCACAGCCACAGCCCTAGCCCATTCCCAGGCACAGGCCCAGCCCTACCTTTATCCCCCAACTCCATGTCCTAGGTCCAGGCCCAGGCCCTTAATCCTACTGGGTGTTTTCTCTGTTGATTTCATAGCCTGGAGTTACTCAAAACAGTCCTTTATGGAGCTGGATTTAGATACCTGGTTTTAACAACCTGGCCAAACTCAGCCAACCTTGTTAACCTGTTTGCATTCATCACCTTATTTTATCCTCATAGTATGACGAACTTGACATTATCAATCTGGGCTTATTAACCTCCTTTCCCTATTTGCCCAGTTTTCATGACTTTGCCTAAAAATCCTGGCCTTACTAGACTGGCCATAACTTCCTGCCATTGTCCACGTGTTCTTACTCACCTGGTTGTAACTCGCTGGCCTCAATCTCCCATCAGACTCAGCCAATTTTACCCACTAAGATTTGTCCACGTGCCTTATGAAGCTCCTGCCACTGCCTCCCTGCCCTTGCCTTGTTGCCTTTCCCACCCCATTTTACAGCCCTTGCTTGACCCCATTCGCTTTCCCCAGCTGATATAACTCTGTTCCAGCTCCAGCTATACCCCCAACTCCAAGTACCAAGCCAAGGCCCAGTCCTGGGCCAGGGCCCAGGCCCACCCTGAGCTTTATCCCCAGTTCCATGTCCCAGGCCCAGCCCCAGCACTAGCTTAACCCTCTACTCCAAGTCCCAGGCCCAGGCCCAGCCCCAGCTTTAATCCCAACTCCATGTCCCAGGCACAGGTGCAGACCCTGGCCCGGCCTCAGCCCCAGCCTGAGCTTTACCCCTAGCTCCATGTCCCAGGCACAGGCCAAGGCCACCTGCTTTATGAAGCTCCTGCCACTGCTCCCCTGCCCTTGCCTTATTGCCTTACCCACCTCATTTGACAGCCCTGGTCCGACCCCATTTGCCTTCCCCAGCTGATACAATCCTATGGGTCGTAGCCTCATGGCCTTAAAAACTTGTATTGGCCACTTAGTTTTCCCACCTCTTACTCATCATGCATGACCCACATGGCCTCCATACTTAGTTTGCACAACTGTCCTTAGCCTTCCGCTTTTATCTAACAGGATTTAAGCCCCAGGTTTATATCCCTTGGTTTTATCAACTGGTATAATCACCACCCTGCCCTTTTCCCGTAGCTTTATCCCCAGCTCCACATCCCAGCTCCAGCCTCATCCCCAGCTTTATCCCCAAATCCATGGCCCGTCCCCAGCCCCAGCCCTAGGTTTACCCCCATCTCCATGGCCCAGGCCCAGTCCCAGCTCCAGCCCTAGTTTTTCCCCCAACTCCATGTCCCAGGCCCAGGGCCAGGCTAAGGCCCAACCCCAGCCCCAGCTTTACCCCAAACTCCATGTCTCAGGCCAAGGCCAAGGGCCAGGGTTGGCCTCAGAATGAGCTTTACCCCCAACTCCATGTTCCATCCCCAGTCACAGCCCCCAGCCCAGGCCCAGCCCCAGCCCCAGCCCCAGCCCCAGGTTTACTCCCAACTCCATGTCCCGGGCCCGGGCTCCGGCCCAGCCCCAGCCCCATCCCCATCCCCAGCTTTACCCCAAACTCCATGTCCCAGCCCCAGCCCCAGCCCAAGCCCTAGGCCTAGCTCGAACTTTAACCCCACCTCCATATCCCAGGCCCTGGCCCTTAATCCTACTGGGTGGTTTTCCTGTTGATTTCATAGCCTGGGGTTACTCAAATAGTCCTTTATGGAGCTAGATTTAGATACCTGGTTTTAACAACCTGTCCAAACTCAGCCAACCTTATTAACCTGTTTGCATTAATCACCTTATTTTATCCTCATGGTATGACGAACTTGACATTATCCATCTGGCCTTGTGAACCTCCTTGCCCTACTCGCCCAGTCTTCATGACTTTGCCTAAAAATCCTGGCCTAACCGGACTGGCCAGACTTCCTGCCATTGACCATGTGCTCTTACTCACCTGGTTCTCCAGGCCCAGGCCCAGGCCCAGGCCCAGCCCCATCCCCATCCCCATCCCCATCCCCATCTTTACCCCAAACTCCATGTTGCAGCCCCAGCCCCAGCCCTAGGTTTACCCCAAACTCTATGGCCCAGGCCCAGCCCTAGCTTTACCCCAAACTCCATGTCCCAGGCTCAGGCCCCGGCCAAGGCCAAAGGCCAGGCCCACCCCCAGCCCCAGGTTCACCCCTAACTCCATGTCCCAGGCCCAGACTCAGGCCCAGTCCCAGCCCTAGCTTTACTCCCAACTCCATGTCCCAGGCCCAGCCCAGGCCCTGCCCCAGCCCTAGCTTTACTCCCAACTCCATGTCCCAGGCCCAGCCCAGGCCCTGCCCCAGCCCTAGCTTTACCCTCAACTGCATGCCCTCATCCCAGACACCTTGCATTACCCATGTGGCCTTAACCTCATGGCCTGACCAACATAGCTTATAATCTAGCATCCCCACCTTGCCTTCAGCTTTAGTTTTTACCCATATGGCCTTAACCTCCTGGTCTAATCTGCCTAGCTTTAACCTCTTAGTATTGACCAGGTGGAGTTAGCCACCTAGCTCTATTCAGGGAGGCCTTAATTTACTGACTTTAGCCACCCAGCCTTTTCAATTGCTTGGCTTCCTGACTAGTCTTAAACTCATAGATCTGCTAACTTAGATTTACCCACCTGCCTTATGAACCTCCTGGCCTTACTATCAGTATGAATCTCCTGGCTTCATGTACCTAGTGCTGGGATTACAGGTGGGAGCCACCATGCCCTGCCTGAACACCTCGTTTTAACAACCTGAACGCACTCAGCAGAACTTCCTAAGCTCATTGGCTTCATCACGTCACCTTATCCTCATGGTATTACGAACCTGGCATTATCTATCTGGCTTTATTAACCCCCTGGTCATAGTCACCGATTCTTAATTTCATGGCCTAATCGTTCTGCACTTATTCACCTGGGCAAAACTTCCCCCGCTCGCCATTATCCACCTGTTCTCACTCACCTGGCTTCAATTTGCTGCCCTTGATCTCTGTTCAAGACCCATGTGATCTTGCCCATGAAGCCTTACGCCACTGCCGTTACTCCCTGGCCTTGCCCATCTTATTTTACTGCCCTGGCCATGCCCCATTAGCCTTACCCACCTGGTCTAACCCTATGGACCTTAACTCCATGGCCCTAAAAACTTGGATTAGCCACCTAGTGTTCCCACCTAGTCTAACCAACCTTACATGACCCACATGGCCTCCACACTTGGTTTACACAAGTGTCCGTAAACTTCTGGTTTTATCCACCAGGTCTAAACCACTGGATTTACCTATCTAGGTTTACATCCCTGGACTTATCCCTCTGCCCTTATTCCCCAGACTTACCCCCACCCCACCCCCACCTCCAATTAGCCACCTGGACTTACCCACCAGGCCTTAATCTCATGGCCTTACTCACCAAGATGACCAATATAGCTTACCAACCTGGCATTCCCACCTGTCCTTAACATTGGGTTCCAACTCACATGGCCTAAACCACCTGATCTAGCTTTAACCTCTTACTGTTACCCAGGTGGAGTTATCTACCTAGATATACTTAGGGAGGCCTTAACTTACTGGCCTCAGCCACCCCACCTTTTCAATCACTTGGCTTCCTGACCCAGTCTTAACCTCGTGGTTTTGCCAACTTAGATTTAACTTCCTGCCCTATAAACCTCCTGGCCTGTTGCATTCAGTATGAATTCCCTGGCCTTATGCACCTGCCTTACCCACCTGTCCATACCCCACTGGTGTAAAGGTCATGTCTTAACCAACCAGTGGCACCCAACTGATCTTACCTTCATAACCTTCCAGTTGCTATTTACAATTCATCTCATTTTCCGGTCTTTTCTATTCTAGTGCTCCTGGCCTCAAGCTGGTATCATGTCTGGCCTTACCCCTGGTCTTAGTTTACTGGCTTTTTACTTATTGTTCTTAACGCACGGCCTTATCTACATGGCCTTAGCTAGTAGTCCTTAGCCCCCTGGCCTTGATTCTTGGCCTTACTCATCTATTTTTATACTCCTGTCCTTATGCACCTGTCCCTACTTACCTGGATTTATAAAACTGGCCTTACCATCTTTCTGTTTAATGTTCTGGATGTGACCTCCTAGCCTTCCCTACGAAGACGTACACACCTAGTGTCAGCTACCTAGCTTCATATAACTAGCATTAGGTCCCCGGGCTTGTTTCCTGCATTAACCTTCTGATGTTAACATGCTTGCCTTGGGTACACAGTATTGAACTCTAGCTTTAGCACTGGGTCTGAATGTTTTTGCTTTGTCAATCCCCATGCCTTACTCATCAGATACTATCTTCATGGTTTCTACCATCTGGTCTTCAATATTGGTGTCATTAACCTCCTGGCCTCACACTAGTAATGTGTGGCCTAACATGGTTTTCTCCATCTGTCCTTAATTTCTTGGTCTTCCCCTGTGATTTTATACTACACTAAACCCTGGTGCTTCAGCTTCATAGATTTTCCTTTTTTGTCTTATCTACCTGGATATGTCCACCTGGATTTACCAACTTGGACTTTACCTCCTGAGTTAGCAAATTTGCCCTTATTAATTTTATGGCCTTATCCACATTGGTCTTAATTTCCTGACCTTAAAAAATGGGGTTAGCCATGTGCCCATAACCTCTTGGTTTCAGGTGTTAGGCCTTATGCCCACGCCCTTGACTACATCCCTTGATTCTCTAAGTCGTAACTGCTTCTTAGAAGGCTGCGGCGTTTTGGTCACTGGAAGTAATCACAGCTTCGGCATTGCTCAGAATACCTGGGTGTTCTCCTGGTTGTTGCTGGAGTCCTCTGCCTGACAACGATCTTTTTGTCTTTTTACGATGCTATTTTGTAGAATCCTCTAACAAAGATAATTTTGGTAAAAAAAAAGTTTGCTTTATAATTCTTGTAGATGTTGTTAATGAATGCTATTTTTTGCAGGTTCATCTAATCGAATGCAATAGACAAGACTTGTTTTGAGATAACGTCTTGCTCTGTCATCCAGTGGAGTATAGTGGCACAATCTTGGCTCCCTGCAGCCTCGCTCACCTGGGCTCAAGCAATCCTCCCATCTCAGCCTCCTGAGTAGTTGGGAGCATAGGCATGCGCCACCCTGCCTGGCTAATTTTTGTATTTTTGGTAGAGACAGAGTTTCTCCATGTTCCCCAGGCTGGTCTCAAACTCCGAGCTCAAACCATCCACCTGCCTCCCAAAGTGATAGGACTACAAGCGTGAGCTAATGTACCCTGCCGAGAAGAAAGTCTTTACAGACCAAACCTTAGTCCCGGAAAGGGTAAGTGAGCCTGTTTTGGAATTATGTCTATTAATATATGTTTTAAGTTTGATGTATTTATGTATTGATGATGATGTCGCCTCTTGTTCACTATGGAAACTAGCACTGGAGGAGTTTTGTTGCTCTGGGAACCCTCATGGGCGATGCTGGGGCCTCGTAGCATTGAGGAGACACCTGCAGGTGCACACCAGTAGCTGTGTTTATTCTCCTTTCTAAGTTATAGATACTATTTGCAAAAGTTCAGAAAATGAGAAGAAAGGTACAGAAGAAAAGATTACTTGTTTTCCTTCTCCCGGATGATAATAAATCACTCACTAACACTGTGGACTCTTCCAGGAGGATCCTGTGTGGCCAGTGACAGCAATGCCATTTCAAATGAAAGAAGGATCCACCAGGGGCCTCAGTGCACAGCTCATTGAAAGTGGGTATCTTCTTTGCCAATGAATCTTCTCTGCAGGGGATCTTAAGGAGTTGATATTTTTCTTTTCCTTGAGGAATCTGAGGAGGAAGTGAGGTGGAAAGGTTAAAGTCACAGCTCGTCAATGATCCTGTAATTGGCAGAAATTTCATTTTAGACCCGAAAGTGACACTGCCGTGAGTATCTTCTTTGTGTGTGTCTGTGCTTTTGCTTGCTTCTTCAGGTAAACTCTGAGAGAGAACTGCTGGATGGAAAGAACACACATGTTGGAAGCACTGACGCAGTGCCTCACCCATCATAGGACTGCACTGGTATCAAGCTGTGATGATTTGCACGAAAAAACTATAATGTATTCTGTTACAATATTGTGGGGGTAAAAGATCGGCCTGTGGACTTCACTTGGCCTTCTGCAAGCCAATTCTGCCATGAAGAATTGGCTTGCAGAAGGCCAGGTGAAGTTATTGTGAGTTCTCTGAGCCATCTCATCCAACTCACATGTGTCAGGCAGACTAGGAGCCCAATGGCCTTGAAGTACTAACAGTTTTAAGTTCTGTTTAAGTATTATGATTTCTGATTTTTCTAGTTATTTGTGTACATAATATCTTTTTACTATGAACAATAGCTGCTCCTAAGTGGTTTCTCGACTTCGGGGAGGTTTGAAAGTTATGACCAGGTCCCCCATCTGGTCTTCTGCCATGTCTGTGCCCCTGCTCATCCATTCATTTCTGCCTGGCACTCGTGTGGAAACCAAAGCTTGGTACGTACCTCCAGCCCCCACTGTCCACATGAAATCAGGTGTACATGCTTCCTTGGGCCCTTTCCCGTGTCCTGGTCAGATTTCTTCCCTCAGGCAGAGAAGAGAGGCTTCGAGGACTTGACTTCATGACCTGAGCAAGGCCTTGGCCTGCAAGGAGCTTCCGGTGCCTTGCAGAGGTCAGGAGTTGCAGGCCCAGCAGAGTGCAGTCCACACTGCCTGAGTCCACACTGCCTGAGTCCACGCTGCCTGAGTCTATGCTGCCTGAGTCCACGCTGCCTGAGTCCACGCTGCCTGAGTCCACGCTGCCTGAGTCCACACTGCCTGGTCCACGCTGCCTGAGTCCACGCTGCCTGAGTCCACGCTGCCTGAGTCCACACTGCCTGAGTCCACGCTGCCTGAGTCCACACTGCCTGGTCCACGCTGCCTGAGTCCACATTGCACTCTGCTGGGCCTGCTAAGTGGCTAGAGAGATCTGTGCTGCACAGATCTCTCTGGCCACTTTGTCCCAGTGGACTTGAATCTCCATGCCGTGGGCAGCCCTCCCTGTGTGCTCCCTTCATGGGGGAGGTGGGGGTGGTGCGGTGGATCCTGCCTTCCTGCTGAGGCTGATCCTTGATCCTTCACTGCCTGTTTTCCAGGGATAGAGATTACATTTAAAGAGTCTTCTTGGGATGAAGGTACAGTATTTTTGAGCTTCTCATCTTGATCTGTAGCATTCACAGATGGCTTGAGAGAAATTCTGTTTCAGTGTAACTAATTGAACATCTAACGTTTTCAGAAATTTCAAAGAACATCTTCTATTCAAGTCATGAAGGTGAAATAATAATGAAAAAGATCACCACTGCTTTTCCTTGGAAATGACAGTCTCATCCGGTGTTGACTTTGAGTTCATCCATTACCTAGATCTACCCAAGTAAGCTTTCTTCTGATCGCATGCTGGTTATCTCCTTTGAAATTCCTATAACAAATCTGTGCTTAAACCTATAGAGAATTCAATTGTGAACCAGAGTTGAAATGGAGGGATTAGGAAATAAAATCCTCTGGTGTGAATTCCTTGCATCATGGAAAACTTTGTGTTCCCCACATCTCACCTCCCTTTTTGCTCATCCAGAGGGTTTCTGCAGCCTCAGTTGTTGGTCATGGCTGTTCTGTTTCCGCCTGAGCATCGGGACAGGTCAGCTGTGCTCCCAAGGTCAGTGGAGAGTGACCGCCTCAGCCCCTACAGCTCACCTTGTAGGGCCCTCTTGCTTCCTGCCAGGCACCAGGACACCTGCCAGGCACCAGGACCCCTGCCCAAGCACTCTGTCTCATCTGACTTCCAGCTCAGAAGCTGCTATGTTAAAGTTACTTTAAAACAGTAAGTGACATCCTCATGTTGCCTGAACATTCTGAAGTGTGTAAAGGTGCAGTGACATCCCCCCTCTACTCCATTCCTGGTTCTCTCCTACCCGAGCAGGTGAGCACTGTTGCTTTGGTGTGTTCGTCCCAGAGGATTATTTTTAACAAAATTGAGGGTGTGTGTGTTGGTTGAGTGTGCGGTCCTCGCTTCCCCAGCAGATGCTGTTCTGGGCGGTGGGGACATGGGTGCCAGAGGGAGCGTCTCACCCCTCAGTGCCCTCTGTGCATGGACCTGAGGATGCCTTGAGGTGGGAGCCGAGGTGCTATTGTCAGCACAGCCACTGCCTGCCCCGAGCCTCAGGAGCCATCGCGCTTCCTAATAAAAAATTACTGCTTCTTGTGTTCTGGCCCCGAGTGCCCTCCACCCTTTGTGGTCTTCTGTCCCCTCATCCTCAGGCACATGAGCTTGGGCTGCACCTTGGCTGTTTTTACCCTGCTGTGCTGACTTCACCAGCAGATTCCTTTTCTTTCTAGTCCTGGAGTTTTGAGTGTGACTGTAGGGTGTGTGCTAGCTCCTGTGAGCTGCTCACATTGGTTATTGATTAGTATTTCCTTAGACAAAGGGTCCAGTGGGCTCTTGCGGGTTGTCCACACTGGAGTGTCCTTTGATGGGTCTGTCTCATGCTCACAGGTCATCACCACCTGCCCTGGGTGCCCTGGATTGGTAAGCAAAGTTCAAAAAGCTGGAGAGGCACTTCTTGAGTCAGACGTGTTTTGAGAAGGAACCTAGCTCTGTCGCCCAGGTGGGAGTACAGTGCTGCAGTCTCGGCTCACTGCAACCTCCACCTCCAGGTTCAAGCGATTCTGCTGCCTCCGCCTCCTGAGTAGCTGGGACTACAGGTATGCGTGCCACCATGCCCAGGTAAGTTTTTCTTTTTGTATTTTTGGTAGAGATGGGGTTTCACCATGTTGGTTAGGCTAGTTTCAAACTTCAGATCTCATGATCTGCCCTCCCTAGCTTCCCAAAGTGCTGGGTTTACAGGAGTGAGCCACCGTGCCCAGGTCTTGAGTCAGCTCTTAAAGGTGAAACAGAAGCTGTCCAGGTCAAAAGGGTAGGGAAAGTATAGGCCAGAGTAAGACTGGAGCCCAGGGACTGGGCTGGCTTGGAGCGGGGACTCACAGTGTTCTGCTTTCTGCCTTTTTGTCTCCTCCACAAGGTCCCTTCAGTGTTGCTTTCTGGCCATCAGGACTGGATTGAAAATTCCTCCAGAGAATTCCAGGAAGAGTTCAGTCCCCAAAAAGCCAGCATGACATCACCGTGCTGAGAAGATGCCAGAACTGCCTACTTCATCCCTTCTCCAGGGTTCCTGGGAAACTGGATCCTCTTCTGCTCCAGCTGGGAACTTGGGCTGGATGTAGAACAGCTTCTCATAAACCTGTTTGCCATTTATATGTCCTCTTTGGCAATTCAGGTATTTTGTCCATTTTCAAAATCAGATTATTAAAATTTTCCTCTAAAGTTGTTTGAGCTTCTTATATATTCTGGTTACTAATGTGTTGTCAGATAGATAGTTTGCCGCTTCTGGGTCCTAGACCTGGTTCTCCTCATGTTTTTGCACATCACAGCCTCCCAGAAGCATGTTCAGCTTAGGGACTGTTGTGTCTCTCTTCCTTGTGAGCGGTCCATTTCCAGATTTCTCCTGTGCCTATTAGGGTTCTCCAAAGAAACAGAGCCATTGAGAGAGATGTGAGACGTATAAAAGAGCCACTGCAAAGAATTAGTCTGTGTGATTGGGTGAGGCTGACACGGCTCACATTCTTGATGCTGATGTCTTAAAACAGAATTCCTTGTTCCAGAAACCTCAGTTTTTGTTCTAAAAATCTTCACCTGGTTATGTGAACCGCACCGACATTATTGAGATAATGTGAGGTGTATGTATCTATATATACACATACATCTATTTACACACATACAAATACATGTGAAATTATATGTAGTATAAATCAGTGCCTAGCACATAGTGGGTGGTTTCTGCCAATATTTCCAGTTACTTGGGACACTGAGGAGGGAGGATTGCTTGAGCCCAGGTGTTCGAGTCCAGCTTGGGCAACATAATGAGACCCTATCCCCTACCTTTCTCTCTCTCTTTTTTTTTATTTTTTTGAGATGGAGTTTCACTCTGTCTCCCAGGCTGGAGTGCAGTAGTGTGATCTTGACCCACTGCAGCCTGCACCTTCTAGATTTAAGCAATTCTCTGCCTCAGTCTCCCAAGTAGCTGGAATTACAGGCATGCACCACTGCTCCTAGCTAATTTTTGTATTTTAGTAGAGAAGGGATTTTTTCATGTTAGCCAGGCTGGTCTCGAACTCCTAACCTCAAGTGATCTACCCGCTTCCGCCTCCCAAAGTGCCGGGATTATAGTTATGAGCCACTGTGCCCCGCCCTCCCTCCTGTTTTTTAAAAGCCCCTATTTGCTTCAAGTATTACTGTTCTCATCATTATTCGCAAATCTTTTTGTTCTTCTATGTGTCTCCTGCCGTTCCTTGGTTCTGGTTGTCTGTAGTTACTTGGAGGGAAAGATTTCAAAATAGTGCTAAGATCTTTCATTTCCTCACTTCATCCTGAGCCTGATTTGTGAGTGAGGTCATGTCAGGGAAAAAGGGAGGTCTGGGAGTGAGGCCATGAGCTTGTGCTGGGCAGCAGTATACCTGGGTCCCTGAGATTGGCTAGGAGAAATCCCAGATGCTTCTGGAAGTGGAGGTCCTACTCACTGATTGTGGAGTAGGTTAGATGCCCTCCCTATGCTTTCAAGATGGAAAGGAGGCTGGGAGTGGGCAGTGGGGCCTGGGGTGACTGGGGATTGGGTAACAGAAAGGAGCCAGTAGGGCGATGGATAAATGGCATTCCTGCTGAAGCTTTCTGCACTGTTGTATCATTGCCCTGTGCATGTGAACTTTCTAGATGTGCAGGCAAGGGGTAAGACTGGGGAAGCGGGGCCAAGTCAAGGCTGGACAGGACTTGGGTAGCATCAAATGAAACTAGTATTAAAGGCTAGTCATGGTGGCTGACGCCTGTAATCCCGGCACCTTAGAAGGAAGAGGAGGTCTGATCACCTGAAGTCAAGAGTTTGAGACCAGCCTGGCCAACATGGTGAAACTTCGTCTCTATTAAAAATAGAAAAAAAAAATTTAGCTGGGTGTGTTGGTACGCACCTGTAATCCCAGCTCCTCAGGGAGGCCGAGGCAGGAGAATCCCTTGAACCCAGGAGGCGGAGGTTGCAGTGAGCCAAGATCGCGCCACTGCATGCCAGCCTGGGCAACAGAAGGAGACTCCATTTCAAAAAACAAAAAGTTGGTATTAAAGCCAGACTGGTGCGCAATTTGTGCAATTAGTTTCTCACACATTTCCAAAGAAGCAAAGAGTCCCTTGATGTGAAATAGGCTGGTTGTGAACTCAAGGAAAATTGATGATGTAAGGAAATTTGGAAAGTTTGGATCTGTTTTACCAAAAATGTATAATTTGTAAATGATCATTTCATCCTTTTTTTTTTTTAAATCAGTGTGTGCATCTCCTGTCCTTTGTTTTCATTTAGGATAGGACAGGAATTCTGAGAGCAATTCTCGAGGGGAATCTGGTCAAACACATACAAATTTTATTAATTACAAAAATAACAAAGGAATCTTTGCTTTCATTTTGAAGTAATGCACATGTGACTTATTGTTTCAGGATATATTAGTTACTAGTATCAGTTTAGACAGCAGTGAAAGAGGTCTTACATGGTAAATCATTTATAGTTGGTAAAGAAAGTGCAAACAGGATGAGTTAAAGCAAGACAAATCTTGAGTCAGTATTTCAGAACCTTCAGATCTAGCCTAGAATCTTCTGAGACAAGGGTTCTGAAGACTTTAGTCTTTACTTGCTATTTTATCTTTAATGCTGGTTTTTTGTTGTTTTTTTTCGAGATGGAGTTTCAGTCTTGTTTCCCAGGCTGGAGCACAGTGGCACAGTCTCGGCTCACTGCAACCTCCACCTCCCGGACTCAAGCAATTCTCCTGCCTCAGCTTCCCAAGTAGCTGGTGTCACAGGTGTGTGCCACCACGGCCGGCTAATTTTTGTATTTTTAGTAGAGACTGGGTTTCACCATGTTGTCCAGGTTGGTCTCAAACTCCCGACCTCAGATAATCTGCTGCCTTCAGCCTCTGAAAGTGCTGGGATTACAGATGTGAGCCACCACACCTGGCCTTCAGTGTTGTTTTTGAAAGCTGGTTCTCTTGCAAGCCCTGGTACCTCAGACACTGCCCTGATAGGTCCGCAGTCTAGACACCATGTGTGGCGGTGCCTCAAACCTCCCGCACCTTCTGGGCACTAGAAATTGCATAAGGACCTTGTCAATCATGCTGAGCAGGAGTGCCTAGCTTCCCCTCAGGTGACTCTCCCAAAGGTGGCTCTGATCCAGAAGATCCAAAGCTTTCTTGTGTGACACATTAGGTGTGACCCCCCCCAAGTGAGAGGGTTGTTGTCTACTTTTGAAGCCTTACATTTTTACATGGTCCCCACCCATCTCCATAATAAAATAATGGTCAATCTCAGCTAACTTCAGTCAGCACAATCCCCGCCTGTGACTGTCTCTCTGTGCCTCATTTTCCTCATCTGTTAATGGGAATTACAATAATATCACCCCCACAAAGTCATGGAAATAAAATCACACCCAGAGGGTGACATGCTCATGCAACACATGGCCAGTGCAGATAGCAGGAAAATTCTCTGCTGTTATCTTTCATAATACATTTTAATATCATGCAAATGTGGTCCTTGAAAAAGTGGTCATTGAGCACTTACCAGGCCTAGGGATACAATTCCCCTGCAGCTTGCATTCTAGTGAAGAGAGGCAGGAACAAATGCTAAAATATGCAGGATGCCAGGAGGGGTCCATGCCCTAAAACAAAAGGGAGGGGGAGAGCAGTTGTGTCAGGAGAGTCGCTGATAGAGCAGCCGCTGAGCAGAGACCAGGGGATATGAGGGAGGGAGCAACAGGACTATTGGTGGGGAAAGACAGTAAGTGCAAAGGCCCTGAGGCCGGAGTATGCCTTGAGAAGAAATGGCAAGGAGTGGCTGGAGGACAGCCTAGAGGGCCCTGGCCACACAGAAAGAGGCTCCTGCAAGATGGAGACTCTCGGAATCGTTCCCTTTTGCAGTGATCTGAAACCAGGTGTCAGTGCCCTTCTTATGTCCCAAACATGTCTCTGAACTGCATAAGGAGCCTGGAGGGCTGATGGTAATTGGAACTACAGGCGCGCACAACCACATTGGGCTACTTTTTGTATTTTCTTGTAGAGACAGGGTTTCAACATGTTCCCGAGGCTGGTCGCGAGCTCCAGAGGCAATCCAACCAGACTCAGCTTCCCAAAGTGCTGGGGCTATACACGTTTGCCTCCTTAATTTGTGGGTACGTGCATGCGTGTGAGCAGGTGCATTTACATACAATACAAAGCCTGTAACACTTCAGTATCTTCATTACTTCTTTTTCTGTTTTGAGATGGACTGTCACTCTGTCACCCAGGCTGGAGTGCAGTGGCATGATCTTGGGTCACTGCAACCTCCACCTCCTAGGTTCAAGCAATTCTTATGCCTCAGCCT
The DNA here is from genome assembly GCA_004027835.1 of Alouatta palliata. Classification (NCBI taxonomy): domain Eukaryota; kingdom Metazoa; phylum Chordata; class Mammalia; order Primates; family Atelidae; genus Alouatta; species Alouatta palliata. Next base: position 14,100 of record PVKV010014619.1, read on the forward strand.
CCTGAGTGTAAGGATTTGTAAACAACAAACCCAACCAAAACCAAAATATTCCTTATTTATATAATTTTTAAATCAGTAAGATCTATTTGATATTGTTAGTTTAATGAAATAGCTGTATCTTCTTAAGTTATAGACAAAATTCTCGTATTTTTTCACTTTAAATATTTGACTTAGTTGAACATCTGACATATACACAGTATTAATCTTACTAAAAAAATGATGATCAAGAAAAATCAAAATCTTTTTCTTGTGTCTGTTTTTATAAACAATCTAAATAAACTATTATGTACATATAAGATAAACACATTCTACACTTTTTGTATAATTTAAAATCTTAAAAATAAATAACAGATGTTCATTAAAAATCTAGGTTATTTAAAATAAAAAATGTTTTAAAATTATTTTGAAAATTTAAAAATAGTTCTCATCTATAAAATATGAACATCTGAGAGACTTTAAAATTTTTTGTATCCTATGTTTTCAGTAAAATTTATGGTTAATAAAAATAAAAAATCAGAATACATAATTCCATGTGTAAAGGAAGCCAAAAAAAATATAAAATGTTTTAATTTTTTAAAATATGAGAGTCATAAAATATATACTTTATTAAAATAATTTTGCCAAATTCAGAGGTTATTTATGGGTTAATTACAAAACAAATTGGAGAGATAGAATTATAAACATAGATATATTTTTGTAAAAAAATAAATAAACAAAACAGCCAGGTGCAGTGGCTCATGCCCATAATCCCAGCATATTAGAAGGCCAAGGTGGAGGTATCACATGAGGCCAGGAGTTCAAGACCTGCCTGGTCATAATGGTGAATCCCTATCTGTACTATAAATACGAACATTAGCCAGTGTAGTGCTGCATGTCTGTCATCCCAGCTATGCAGGAGGCTGACTCAGGCTCACCACTGGAACCTGGGTGATGGAGGTTGCAGTGAGCCGGGTGACAGCCTGGGCAACAGAGCAAGACTCTGTCTTAAAAAACAACAACAAAGAAAAAACAAACAAAATGCAGAAAACTTTAAAATATAATTTTATATTGAAAAATCATATAATTTTGTCTTAAGATAATTGATTATTTTAAAAACGCAAATTAAAATGTCCAAACATATATTAGTCTATATAAATTATATTAAAATAAAATTTAAAAGTATTGAATAAAATTTTACATAATTAAATGGACTATAAACTTTAAAAATTATAACAATATTTCTGAGAATTAAATTTTAATATTGAAAACACTAATACAAAGCTAAAGATTGTAATTTTCTATGTCAAAATTTTCTTAAAATACTAATTTACTCTGAATGAAATTGTTAAAAGTTGATATTTAATTCTAACATCTATTTCTCCTTAAAATTTCTCAATATTATATCTCAAAAGTTCAAATTTTGTTAACTTTTCTACACAAAATTTACAGACTTTGATTTACTACCTTTTAAAAAGATGGAATTTTTTACTTCACTGAGATAATAACCTTTTCATTTAACTTTTTTGACAACTGCTATAACGTTTTTCTCCACTTCTAATTCTACTCTTAAGGCCTAATGTTAAAATATTTGTTTTAAAAATATTGAAAAAAATTATTCAATATAACTCGATTTTAAACTCTCAACTCTTCTTAATATTTCTAAAGTATTCAGTATAAACAAGATACATCTTTTATTTTTTTAAAGATGGAGTTTCACCATGATGGCCAGGCTGGCCTTGAACTTCTGACCTCAAGTGATCCACCCACCTCAGCCTCCCAAAGTGCTGTTATTACAGGTGTGAGCCACCGCGCCCGGCCAAACAAGATATTTCTTATGGGAGTTACATATGCCCAATATCAAAATACTAATTTCCTTATTTTCATACTTTAAAATGTAATATGCATTTGTAACCTGAGATACACTCTTCCTATATCTAATTAAATACATATATTCTTTTTATAAGGTTTAACTTCCAAGCTATGTAAAATACTTCTCAATAAAAACAAAGCAAAACAATTAAACTACATACAATTTTGATTTAGCCTTTTGAATAATTGACCTAGGCTGGGTGGGGTGGCTCACACTTGCAATCCCAGCACTTTGGGAGGATGAGGCAGGCAGATTACCTGAGGTCAAGAGTTCGATACCAGCCTGGCCAACATGGTGAAACCCCATCTCTACTAAAAATACAAAACTTAGCTGGGCATGGTGTTGTGCGCCTTCAATCCCAGATACCCAGGAGGCTGAGGCAGCAGAATCGCTGGAACCCAGGAGGTAGAGCCTGTAGTGAGCCAAGCACATGCCACTGCTCTCCAGCCTGGGTGACAGAGCAAGACTCCCTCTCAAAAAAAAAAAAAAAAACAAAAAACAAAACAAAAAAAAAAAAACATTGACCTATAAAACAAATTTTTCACATTTTATCAAGTAAATTCTCATATTGTCTTTCTTAAATTTTAATTACTAAAATAATCCTACAATGGGTTAAGATATTAACATCCATGAAACTTTCTAGTATACTTTTCAGTGCTGTTGCTGGATCTAGGGAGTTATTGGGTCTCTGCTGGCTTCTCAGGCTCAGTCTATAATCTTCATATGCACCTGACTAATCAGACAACCTGGGAAGAGGATGGGGCTGACCACCACTGTGAGGCAGACCAGGGTTGTGGGATCAGCTTTGTGTAACTCACGGTGACACAGAGAGAGGAGAATGAGGCAAAAACCTCACAAATGATCTGTGCTGTCTCCACTTCCCTCCCATTGGCCTGACCCACAGTTCAGAAGGGGCTTTCCTAACCCTTCCTTAAGAGCTTCCACCTTTTCAGACATCATAATTATTATTACTGTTATAATTAATAAGTTACCATTTGCCTATGAGAATGGCCTGTCTTTGCATGTCCTCCCTGTCTCTACCCATAGAAAATGTTCCATTGAGTAGCAATATATTTCTTGGGCATGTTGTGAAGTATGAAAGTTTGTATGTCTGGTTTCCACCACTCACCTGATGGGATTTTAGTTTCCAGGATGGAGATACATTCACGTTATAGCACTGACATCATCCTCAGATCCTCTGCTACCTTGATTTACCAGTAATGCTAGTGAGCAGCCCATAAAGCTGGACACTGAATGTCTTCCTAAAGATACCAGACAACTACAGGGTCACACGTACACACATAGGCCACCCACACCCATCACCTCCAAGTGCACAGGGGCTTAGTGTGTTTGTACCTCCCCATGTGTAAAATAAAAGAAAAATATTTTCACACACAGGAGGGTGGAGTAGCTGGGCATGCCTTGCTCCTGAGGCCCTGGGAGTGTCCCTGCCACCCTGCACAGAGGGACACAGTTTATATGTAGGAGAGGAAGCTCTGGAGGAATCATTCCCTCTGGTCAGGGCACAGGAATGTCAGGGACAGGAGAAGACTCCTGCTCTGAATGACTCATGTCCCCATACCTGGGAAATGCTGCCAGGATGGAATGAGGAGGGTGAAAGATGGCAGGAGAGGCCAGTGGGATTGTCAGGGCCAAGTTCAGTCTCCATGGTCGGCAGGACTAAACCTTAGCTTAATCGCCAGTAAATAATGCTGAAATTGGTATATAGTTTTTACAGAGATGAGTTTCTCTATGTTGCCCAGGCTGGTCTTTAATTCCTGGACTCAGTGGATCCTCCTGCCTCAGCCTCCAGGAGCTCTGGGGTTGCTGGTGTGAGCCACTGCGCCCGCCTGAAATTGATATTCTCCTGACACATATATTTGCACAAATGTGCCCCACACTTGTTTGTTGTCATGTGACTTTGTCGCGCTGTTTGAGTGTTACGCGTTCTGGTCAGATCAATCCTTGATGACTGATGATCAGTCATTTCTTCGGGCTTTGACAACTGACAAGACCTCCACTCTGAAATGGTGGGATGGAAACTGTCTCATCCATGTTTTCTGTGAGACCTTTTGCGGCTTTAGTGTCTTGGATTGACGGTTGCTGGGAGCCCGGGAACTAGTGATGTGGCCCCGGGGAGGTCCTGGAGGGGCACCCCAGGCTCCCGCCTCCGGGAAAGGTCCCGTCTCCTCCGGAGCTCAGACCAGCAGGGGCGGCCCTGGAGTCCGAGGGGAGTCAGTCCCCTCCTGGCAGCAGTCACCAGCGGGGCACAGAGGTCGCAGGGGCTGCACGGAAAAATGCTCCCAGTCCCCTTCTGCCGGGGTCACACCGTGCCTGGCTGTGGTGGCCAAGAGCTCCGAGGCTGATGCCCCCGATGAGTGTTGGACGCCCTCCGCCCGCCCCAGATGGACAACGTGATTCCAGGGGAACTGGGAGTGGACTGGCGTGGGGCGCTCACCAGCTGCCTGAGATCCAGATCCGCCCGCGGGCATTCGCGCCGGTTGTCGGGCGCCACCTGGTGGACTGTCCATGCACTTTCCCCAGAGTTCCGTCGCGGGCGTTCGCGCCGGGTGTCAGGCGCCGCTTGGTGGACATTTCCATGTAATTTCCCCCGAGTTCCACCGGGGCTCGGTTCCCAGGATGGGGACACCCACCATCGTCTCCACGCGCAGTCTTGTCACTGCAAGGGGGCCAGAGTTTCTCTCTCATGAAAATTTAGGAGCTCATAAAAGCCTACACCCTGAACCTGCTTCCAGTGAGACCTGTTAAAAGGTGAAGGCTTTTCAGGACGGAGACGAAATGGGTGTCTCAGGCAAAATGGTCCTGGCGACCAGATATTTGGGGAGGATACAGGTTCTGGGACCGCCCTCTGTACCTTCGTGGGACTGCAGCAGCTCTGGCTGGGAAGAGAGCAGGGAAGGCAGGAGGCTAAGTGCGGGGCCTGAAACTGTGCAGGACCCGACCAATCAGTTAACACGCCAGACCTTCCTCACCACTATCACGCCAGCCCGATGGTGACAGAGCTAGTCTATCACTCATCACTCATTTCTTTTCTTTCTTTCTTTTTTTTTCTATTTTTGTTTGTTTTGTTTTGTTTTGGGGTTTTGTTTTTGTTTTTTGGGTTTTGTTTTTTTGAGACAGGATCTCGCTTTGTTGCCCAGGCTGGAGTGCAGCCTCGGCTCCCTGGGCTCGAGGGATCCTGCTGCCTCAGCCTCTGAGTAACTGGGACTGTGTGATTAAAGTCTGGATGTTACCCAGTCTGGTCTGAAACTTCTGGCCTGAAGGAATCCTCCCGCCTCGGCTTCTTAAAACACTGGGATTATAGGTGCAGCCACCATGCTCGTCCTCTGCACCCATTTCTTTCACAGTCCTCTGAGAATGTGAGGTGGTCCAGGATGGCAGGCCCAGGCCTCGTGGTTCTGGTTAGCACAGCAGGGTACTGCCAGGCTGACTCACTGCATGGCAGGAGGATGCAAGATGCAAGGTGCAGAGTGGTGGCCTGCTGGCGGGAGGTGGAGGGCCGGTGGGCAGGGACCCCTCTGTGTAGGCTAGCTGGCTGCGCTCCAGGGGTCTGGAAAGACCAGTGTGGTGGGAGAGAACTACACATGTGCGAGCTGGGAGGTCAGCTGCAGCCAGGAGCACCTGGGCCCGGGTTCCTCCTGAGGTAGGCAGCCTCGCCAAGGCCTGCCAGGGCTCTTGTGGTGCCCTCCTGCTGAACGCATGCAGTCTCCTCTGCTCTCCCAAGCGAAGTGGGGTCAGGTCAGGGCAGGACACAGACTGAAGAGCACTTGGAAATACGGGTCCTACAGGTTTCTTCCTGTCTTTGACAGCCAAAGTGCCATCTCTCTTCTTGCCATAGAATTCAGCACAGAGCTCTCCAAACACACGGCGCTCTCCATGAATCTGTGCGGCTGCCCCTCCACCCCAGCCCCACAGGTCCTTCCCCATCTCCAGATGGAGCTGGTGACCAAGCCCCCATTGGGACAATGAGGTGCTTCCAGAAAAAGTCCTCAGGACCACATGGAAAGGGGAAAATGGAATAAAGACATGCCACAGGGGCCAGCCATGCTCCCAGGAGGGTTCAAGAGTGACAGCAGCAGAAAGGACACAGGAGGCTTTGAGGCCATGTCCTGGAGACCTCCGGTGACTGCCAGGCCCTGGGCCCAGCCCTTCTTTTCTGCCCCAGCTCAAGGACAATTACTGTGCCAGCAGGAAGTTGGCCTCTTGGTCCCAGCTTTCCCATTAGGAAAACTTTCTTTTCTGTCACACTGAGGGAGTGTGGCCTCAGGCCTGGAGTGGTGCTTTCTGAGGAAGTCACACAGTGCAGGGTGGACACCATGGTGAACTGGAGGTTTTGGGTGTGGGTTCCTGTGAGTGGGACAAGAGAGCCGCCTGTGGCCACACTGCCCCGAGGGAGCCCGACCTCATAGGCTGCCTTCTAAGAATGGACTGGGGAGCCCGGGGATGGCAGTTGGTGATTCCCAGGCTGTAGGGGTCCTCTTGTATCTGTGTTGCACATCAGCACGGTGTCCTTCAGCAAGATTGGCCAAGGGTCAGTCCCTTTGTCACGCTCATCCCCGCTATGACCATGAAACATTGAGGTCCCCTTTGTCACGCTCATCCACGCTATGACCATGAAACAGCGAGGTCCCCTTTGTCACGCTCATCCCCGCTATGACCATGAAACATTGAGGTCCCCTTTGTCACGCTCATCCCCGCTATGACCATGAAACACTGAGTTTCCCTTTGTCATGCTCATCCCTGCTATTACCATGAAACAGTGAGGTCCCCTTTAAGGTACTGACCCCTTGGAGAAGGTTTCCGTGTAGGATGCAGGGGTGGAAAAATGTTTTTCTCACCCATCTCTAAGTTCATGGCTGAGGACCCTATAACAAAAGACAGGGTAACAAGAGAGAAAGGCATGTACATTTATTTAATGCAAGTTTTATGTGACACGGGAGCTGTCAGAAATGAAGATCCAAAGAAACAAGGAAATGTGTATTTTTATGCTTAGGTTTGATGGAAAGTGGAGAAGGATTATCCACGGAGAAGGGTCACCGTAGGACAAGTGAGTGAGATCTAATGGAATAAACCAGGGACACTTAGCAAGACCTGTTTGTTCAGACTCTTCTTGGCGTCTCTGGGTCTTTGGCAGCTTTTCTCTGTGTATAGGGAGGCCACCTCTCAAATAACCTTCTTTAGGGGGAGATCAGAAGATCCTTCCTAGGTTTTATAACCTGCTTCCAGAGAGTGCAGGGCAGGGAGCTGAAAGTGACCTTCTTGCTTCTATTGTTTTTCAAATGCTAAGATGCCATTTATTTATTTTTAGAGACAGAATCTCACTCTGCCACCCAGGTTGGAGTACAGTGGTGTGATCATAGCTCACTGCAGCCTCATACTCCTGGGCTCAAGGGATCCTCTCGCCTCAGCCTCCCAAGTAGCTCGGACTATAGGTGCATGCCACCATTCCTGGCTAATTTTTAATTTTTTTCTAGAGACAGGGTCTCACTGTGTTGCCAAGGCTTGTCTCAAATTCTGGGACTCAGGTGATCCTCCCACTTTGGCCTTCCAAAGTACTGGGATTACAGGTGTGAACCCCTGTGCCCATAAGAGGTCATATGAATGTGATATAGCATGTCCTGAACCCCATCAAGCGGTAGTGTCCCCAGAAGCAGCAGGTGGATGTTTGTGTTTTATGTGAAGAGCAAGGCCAGAGATCAGAAGCTGGAGAGCGAAGGGCTGGGAGATGGGGAGTGCAGGTGAGTGAGTGTGGATTGGGGACATGGAGGTCATTGTTTACCAGCCCGCAGAGGTGGAACCTGGGAGGGTTTTTTATCCATGTTAGTATAGTCATCTCATTCCATTTGAGGCAAGGTTACCTCTCCTTGGTTCTGTGCTATCAATTAAAATATAGTCTCTCCCCAGTTTCCAGCCCTTCATCTCATGGCACTATCTCTACAGCAAAAGCTTGAAGTCCCCCTGCTCTCTGAGGATACCAAGGCAAAGAAATGTCCATGAACTCTGATTCCTCTTAAAGGGTGCCAGGAATTTTGAAACAGGTGTAATTCACCTTCTAAGGACTTCAACAAGTGTTGCTTGTTTCTTCACCGTTCAGCTGTCAGCAGTAGGCTTGGTTTGACAGCTGATGTAGGTTGTCCCTCTCCCACTGGCAGGGCGCTTTGCCGGCAGGTTGGCCGGTCAACACCTGCTCTGTGCTTACCCTCTTCCTCAGAGCGCTAGGGACAGGAGAGCCTTACCACTCATGTTCCTGTCTCAGAAAAGCAATGGATAATGATGCAGAATTTTTTATAGTGATGTGTAGCCAGTGAATTCCCCAAACTCGCTGTCACATCTTATTATAGAGACATGCTTGCTTCGGGGGTGTCTCCTTGCAGACCCATGTGAGGGGAGCAGGCAAACAAAGGAAGAGGCACAGAAGGCAGAGCAGCAGGAAGGAGGCTGCAAGGAAGATGTGCACATTCGCCGCCTGGCAAGCTCACAGCCATCTCCGCAGTAAGCCTCCCCGGGATTTCCTGAATGCCTCCATGGGGGCTTTGTAGCAAACTTCAGCTTTGTATACATCTCGGGAGCAATGAAACAACTGAGGTTGATTGACAGAGCTGAGTAGTGCCTATTATTCATGGCAAAGCTTTTGTTAGAGAGGGGAGGTGAAACTATCCTTAGCCCTTAGAGGTCCCTGCTCCTAGTTGAGACCCCAGCCCCCTCTCTCTCTCTGGTTTGAAAAATGCTTTGGCTCCAACACAAGGAGGTCGATGGGAGAAATCAAGTGAAGGTCATACCAATTTTTCTTCCCCCTTTATGTTAGTCATGGTAAGTGGCTGGATTTTTAAAAAGATCCAAAAGCATGAAGTGGGAACCTTGAGTATTCTTATTTGCATATTAATGCCAGGCCTGTGTTGCCAGCATCCAGTTATTTCAAAGACTGTTGCCAAGAGCACAGCTTTGAAAGGCCTCGGTGCAGAGGCAGGCACCTGGGGCCTCTGCCCCAGGCTTCTCCAAATGAGAGCACGCCGCCCCTTCTTTCTGCTGTTCCCTGGGCTTCCTGGGTGCAACAAACAACAGCTTCTCCAAGTGGCCAGCTTCACCCGGGCCTGTTCCCTCTCCACAAGGTAAACAAGTGCAGTGAGCTGAGGCGCCCGAGATGGGCAGAGCTTCGGAGATGGGGGCTATTTTTCGTGTATGCTTTGGAATATTTTTGATCACTTGGCTTTTTATTACGTTTATCATTGATTGTGTTCTGGTTCCTCCGGGTTATCCGAGGCATTAGCAACAGCTGGGCTGCGAGAATGGCGATTTTCCATCCGACAGTGGGGACCTATCCTTTTATTGTATTCTCATAGTACTAAACTAAGAGTCTGTTAGCTTTAGGTTGTCCAGAACAACGTGCCTAGTGGAGAATCCCAGTAATTAAGCCAGGGTTCTTTCAAAGCATGGTAGCTTTTGATCCATTTAAGTGATACTTCTTGGAGGATGGACCATGTTCCTTGCCACTATTACCAAAGAGGGGCTGCAGGACGCTGACTGGGATCCCAGGGATTTTGTGAGCATCGGGCTCCCCCTTGTGTCCAAGTGAGAGCACTGGGCTTGCGTGCTCTAATCCTGGCAAAAATTGGGCCCAGGTGCGGGAGTAAGGAGAGGAATCTCAATTGCTTTTCACTCATTCCCAGGGCCAGGGTGTTTCGGGAGGGGTGCAAGTGGGGAGGGAGGCCGCTTCAGGAAGCAGTTTGTCCAGTCCCCTGGAAGCTGCATCCAGACCATAACCACTGGGAGGAAGGTGCACTGTGTCCAGGACTTCTTTACCCAACGATTATTCAGAGGAGACCAAATTCACGCAGTGGAAAGAGGTTGGATTTGGGAATGAAAGAGACCAGAGTTCAGCTTCTAACTTAGCCATTAACCTGTAGCGTGACCTTGGACTAAGCACTTAACCTTTCTCGTGACGACAATTTAAACGTGGTGGCAGGAGTGGTGTTATTTCAGGGTGACAAGGAGAACCCCATGGGAGTAAAGACAGCATTTGTGAAGTACCTGCCAGTCTCAGCAAACGTTAGACCTCTCTGCCTGTTGGTTGTCTCTCATCCCAAATCTGAAGTTGCGTCCACGGGCTGTGTTCATCAATATACCGTTTCTATCTATACAAATATAACATCGAGAGGTTTTTTTTTTTTGGTGTGTTTTTGGATGTTTTCATTGATTTTTAAAAGTAAATCTTAAAGTTTACCCTAAAATATCTCATGCAACCATTTCCAGCTTAGATGTGGCCATTTGCTCCTTGACAATTATGAGAAACTGTTAGTCTGTAGCCTTGGAGCCTGGGCTGCCAATCAGGCTGAGTGAGGTGACCCACTAATAGGGGTCCACCTTCCCTGGGGTGGCTGGCACAGAACCTCCAGACCAGGACAAGCCATGTCTTGCTTCTGGCTTCACTGAAAGTCATAAATCAGTTTTCCCAGTGATCTACTCCAATATAATATCAAAATGTTTTCCTAACAAATCTCAAATCCTTTTAGCTTTGAATTTTCTTTTCCTTTCAATTTTTTCGGGCCACTTTTCTATCGCAGAAGAGTTGGTATTAATTAGAAAATACTCTTCTGTCTTCTATTTTTACTATGGAAGGAGAAAACAGGGATTCTTGGTAGCGTAAGTAGCACAGGTAAATGTGGGCTTATCAAAAACACACAATAGTTGAGAGACTAGCCGCTTTTACTGTAGGTTTAAATGCTTACAAAAAGGGAAGTGAATTAGAACACGTGAATAGGTCATTTTGAAAAGTTGCCTTGGGTGTGGGGGAAGAGACAGGGTGATAGAGACGCCCACTCTCTGATGAGGCACACAGTTGAGTCCCAATGTGCACGTGCATGTGCGTGTCCCTGGGCACAACAGTGACCTCTCTCCCAACTCTGTTTTCCATCTGTAAAATGAGGCATCATCGTGGCATCACAGAGGGTCGTTGAGATCATATTAGATGATGTATATAGCGCATATCTACATAATATATATATAATAAAGGATATCTCTTCCTGCTGTTATTCATTCACTCTTTCTGTATAAACTTATTTTGGGTTCATGGTTTACCTTTTGCAAGCCTCCTTGGCAATTTACAGAAGTGCAGGTGATCTTACTTCACTTCCTGCTGAAATGGGAGAGCAACTGGTACTTTAACCATCTAGGGATGAGATGTAGAGATCTTATGCCATCTCTACTTGGCTCTGAAAACAGAAGGCACTCAGGATTTGCTTGTCACCTAACTTGGAGCCAAATAAAATGCCAAGTCTGGGATATATGCCAGTTCTCACAAGGGCAGGCCTCCTATCACATCCCTTCTCCAGCAGACTGCTTCTTTGAGCTGAGGGGTCATTCTGGGTGGGGATCCTTCTGGTTTTGTCTTAGTTTGAGTTTAAGTGGGGGCATTGGTAACCGAGAGCCATGAGTCAGGTACCTCAGTCTTCTTCCAATGGTGTTTCTCACCATGCCCAGGCTGCTTTTACACTAAAAAAGGACCAGGACCTCCCCATTATGTCACCCTCCTTTTAAAAAAATTCACAGTACCTTTGTCACAGTGTTCAGGCTGAGGGTGATAGCTCAAGTTCAAAACCTGACCGCACTATTTCCTGTGGTTTCTACTGCATTTCATTACACTGTGCTAGAAAAGTACAAGGGGAAGTGCTGCTGTCATTACCTTGTGGAAAAGCAAGGATTTCTGCAAGTTTATGGTAACACAAAAACAATCAATGCCAGTCCCAAGCTGTGCGTGGTGCACACCTATAGTTCCAGCTACCCGTGAGCTGAGGTGGCAGCATCACTTGAGCCCAGGAGTTAGAAACGAGCCTGAGCAACATAGCAAGCCCCCATCTCTGGAAAATAAAAAAGTAGAAAATATCAGACCCAAATTCACCAAAGAGTTAGTATGAGAACCTGTTCTTTCTCCAAAGTATTGTGGTAATTATTTTTGATAATAATAGTCTTCATAGTTCAAAACTCTATATGACCAAATGAATTGACTTCACTGATAAAAGAGAAAACTTCTCATGGCTGTGGCTTGGATATAAAAACATGCAACCCCAGAGCCAGAATGGCCCTTAGCAGCATCTGCTGTGGGTGGCTGCCTGCAGGAGGCTGTCTAAAGTAGAGGTCGGTGGTCCCAACTTCTATCCCTTAAGCTCTGAGATGCTGAATGAGCCGCATAGCCTATCTGAGCTCTGCTCTTCTTCATAGCCATCTGCAGGGTTGTTGTGGAAGGATTACATGAGATAGCCATGCATACAAAACAAAGAACACAGTTCAATGAACAATTAACTGATGAACACACAATTAACGCTGTTACTGAACAGTTGTTCAACATTTGGTAATAACCATTATCATCATCATCATCTTATTTCTATAACTTTACAGGGCTGAGGGTGTCATGCTCTTAGTTCTCTATTCTGGTCAGTCTCTGGGGTCAGCCTTCCTGCTGTGTAACTGAACACCCTTATCTTTCCCACAATAGAGGAAGCCCATTTCTTCTTGTCTAACTCTTGCTCTATCCTAAATCTGACACAGTATTATTTAAGCCTCCCCACCTTTCAGAGCCTCTGTTCCCTTTTCTTTGAAATCACCTGCTGGTATTTTCTTTGAAATGAGGGGGAGGGTTGGTGATGCGGAGGGCTTTGCAACTCTGCCACTATGTATAGTAACATCCTTCTGGTAGCTGAAGGCATTGCCAGGCTAGTCCTCCATCTTGGGCCGTGCCTCTGTGGCCACAGGTAGGACTCCCCACAGTGGGTGCTGAGAAGATGGTGGTGGATGGATGTTCGGTGTGGTTGTTTTCCCCACAGGTCTCGGATCTTCTCTCTTTCTTCATTCTGAGTGTTCTGCTGAGGATCTCTTCTCAACACACTTAACTTATACAATAGGGAAGAACGAAAGTCAGAATATTCCTCTTGTCCTTGTCTTTGACCTTGGCCAGTGCATCCAAATAACAGATCAAGTTGGACCAACTTACAGCTAGGTTCTGCCATGAACCTAAGCTGATTTGAAAAGGTGCCAACAAAATGAACAATAGCTATGATACATTAAAAGCATTATGCTATATTTGACACGCATTTATTTGTTGAATTCTTGTGACTGTCCAACGTACACCTACCCCCATTATACAGATGAGGAAACTAAGAGTTAGAGAAAGTAAGTGATCTGCCAATGGTCAGGCCAATGCTGAGAGCAGAGCTGGGTTTTGACCCCAGGAGCTCTATCCAAGAGTCTCTGTTCTTGACAACCTACGAAGCGCTTCTGGACAGATTTCTCACCATCTTTTGAAAAGTACTCATCTAGGAAAGATGCTCAGAGGCAAAAAGACGGGCTGGATGAACTCCTGAGGAGTGTTTCCCTCCATGATGCTGCCAAGCCAATGCCCCTGCCACATCATTGTGGCTCCATAATGAAGGACCACAGAGTGTGGGGCAAGCAACAGAAATGTGTTGTCTCACACTTCTGGAAGCTGAAAGTCAGAGATGAAGGTGTTGGCAGGGCTGGTTCCTTTGAGGGCTGTGAGGGAGGGATCCATCCCAGGCCTCTGTCCTTGGCTTGTGGATGGCAGTCTTCTCGGTCGTCTCTTCACGTTATCTTCCCTTAAAATGTCTGTGTCCAAATTTCCCTTTTTATGGGGGCATCCATCATATTGGATTAGGGCCCACACTAATAACCTCATTTTAACTTGATTACCTCTGTAAAGACGCTGTCTCCAAATAGGGTCACATTCTGAGGTAGAGGGGGTTAGGACGCTAACATATCTTTTTTTTTTTTTTTTTTTTTTTTTTTGGTGAGGGAGATATACTTCAACCCATAACAGCTCCCCTGTCATTTCAAGGTAATAATCAGTGTGATGACTCCATTTCCCCACAGCAGGAAGTGGTTTACTTAACAACGAACTGTCTAAGAGGCTTAGCTTTTAGAATCAGACAGGGCAACTTTGTTAATGCCTCATTTGCTACTTTTTGCCAATAGTCAAGTAAGTGGATCCCTGGTACTCATTTCAAAATCAGAAAGAACAGATTCAAGAAATAAATAAAAGGAAAGTTTCCATCAGTGTCTTACTATTAGAAGCCTCGACTGCTGGTGTCATGAAACTGATGCCTAGTGAATCAAACACTCTTCAGGAATTAGATCACCAAAGGGAATATTATGTTTTCTAAATAGTTGCTTAAAATAATTAATTCATTTCACTTAAAGGGGTAACTTACCTTCAGAATGATTTATTAATGGATTTGTGATTCCACTTGTAAATGCTATTGTTGATAAATGGCATTACGCTCTTAAGAATTGCTTACAGTCAATACAATTATCTCCTTTCTTATTTTATCCAGGGTAAATATAATTGCTGTAATAAATTAGGAAACAAGAATATAGAGAATATTAACTTCAAGATGTATTTAATGAAGTAATAACAGCATTATTATTTAATGACTTCATGTTGTGAAGTAGTCACAATCAAAATGGACTCACTTGTGTTAAAAAAAAAAACTCACTAATAGAGCTATGAAGGTTGTGAAGAGAGAGTTCTCATGTTTGCATCACAAAGACTCTGCAAAAACCACAACCTTGCACAAAGGCCATCACAACTTTACACAGAAAAGACTTCTGCAAGGCCATCTGCCCAGCAACTGTCTGCCCAACCTCAGACTGGCACCACCCTTGTTACTGATCTTTGTAGCCAAGGGTAATCATTTCAAAATAGTTATGTAATCCTCATTGTTTTCCTTTAAACTCTTTGTCCTTTTTTTACCTCCCTGAATGCACACATAGTTTACTATGGCACGTGCATTCCCACTGCAATGCCTTCCTCCCAAATAAACATCATTTTCTTTTAGAGAGCCTCTCTGTGTTTGTTACTTAGTTGACAATATGTTGGTTAAGTCAGGCACTGAAGAAGTAAAACTGATGCAATCATAGCCAGCTATTGCCTAAGGAGGGCGAGATTTGAAAATGATGACTGTGAACATTATTTTTTAGGATTCCTGGTCTTTAGTTCATCAAAATGTGAATGTTATAGAGCAAGGTAGAGAAACGTGTGTGGAGTGTAGCTCTGCTGCCATTTGTGTAAAAAGTATGCGGAGAGGTTATCTGTACATTGTCTATGTCTACACATCTCAGGAAGGACACAGGACCAAGTCCTAGCTAGGGACCAGAGGCCTGGGAAGAGGAGGACCAACGTTTCACTGTATGCCGTTTGCGTAGTTTTGTTGTTCCGTTTATACTGGACCCCTTGATAACACCTGTTTTAACAAGTAGCACATGCTTCTGACAACTGCAGACACACACAACTAAACTAGCTAAGGACACCCAGATTGCAGGTTGCCCCAAGAATCCTTCCAGCCTCCTTTTCCCTGTGCTAACCCTGGGGCTGCTTCTGGGCAAGATCTGAAATTTAGCTTTAGTTCATTTTGAGGTGTATTCTCTCTCCTTTCAGCAGCTGCCTCCTTTATCCTCATCAGAAGATAAGGTACCTCTTTTTTTTTTTGTTTTTTTTTTTGAGACAGACTCTGGTTCTATTGCCAGGCTGGAGTGCAGTGGCACGATCCCAACTCACTGCCACTTCTGTTTTCTGGTTTCAGTTCTCCTGCCTCAGCCTTCTGAGTAGCTGGGACTACAGGCACGCACCACCACGGCCAGCGAATTTTTTGTAATTTTAGTACAGATGGGGTTTCACCATGTTGGCCAGGATGGAGTTGATCTCTTGACCCCGTGATCTGCCCACCTCGGCCTCCCAAGGTGCTGGGATTACAGGCGTGAGCCACCGCACCCGGTCCACTAAGGCACTTCTTTCAAGTTTTGAAGAAATGAAATTTCAGGCCTTGTGAAAACTGAGGCGAGAGATGTTTGACTTGTTGCATCCTAAGGCTTTACTAACTAGAAAGACTTAGCTCTCTTTATGAGGAATTTTGGCTTTTAAAATCCCTTGTCTAAGTTTACTTTTCTTATGTATTTATTTTTGGGAATGTGCATTTTATCAAACACGAATTTAGGAATGTTAGATTACTAGAGATGAAAGAATCTTGCAATTTAGACTCCTCATTTGTAAAATGGGACAATAAATGCACGTGTTGTATGAAAGTTGCAAAGACTTCGTGAGAAACTGCATAGATAGCATTCTGGGCAGATTCTGGCTCATTTTAAAGGCTCAGTGAATGTGAACCATTATCATCACGATGGCAGCAGAAACAGCCATTTCTCCCCTCATCCCTACTGAGAAATTTGGGGTCAAAAATTATAAGAATGTTCTAGTAACTAGAGATAATCAACAGGGTAATTAGAAGGTGGTGACCTTCGATTCTTTAGTAGTACTGGAGCAGAAACTTGTCAAATTGGGAACGTTCTTAGCGGAAGTGTCTCTGTGAGACAGATTATGAGCTATACGTCTTCTAGCCAAGAGAAAGTCCAGCCACTTACTGGTACTTTTTTTTTTACATTGTCGTGTGGTAGTGCCAGGAGTCCCTGACCTCATTCCAGCTAAGGTCCCCTCGTTTCTCTCACTAGTGTTCCCAGTGTAAGGGTTATTGCTGAGTTTAAAATGAGGAAACTGAGACCAGCCTAGGAAAATTAAATGCAAATTTATTAAGCTCCCGGGCGAGGTTCTGTGGTCTGGGGGAGGGGGGCCAGAGAAGTTGTGCTGGCTTCCCGGAACCAGGGGTTTTTATAGCTTTGGGAGAGCAAGGAGTGGCTGGGTGTTCTAATTGGTTGCGGGAGAGCAGGATGGAGACGGGGCAGTCCACTATTGGTTGGCAGGTTATTGGGCGGGTATTTCTGGTGCAAGAGCTGGCCAGGGTTGCATCAGCTGGGGCTGTCCGGAGGGCTGTGTGCAGAGCTAGGTGCCGAGTGCAGAGCTAGGTGCCGAGTGCAGAGGTTAGTGTTGAGTGCAGATCTTGGTGCGGAGTTTCCAGATGCAGAGAGGGATGGGCGTGTCCGAGTGCCCGGCAAGGCAACCAGCCTTATACCCAGGGCTAGCCCTAGCCACAAGGACCAGGACAGTTTGCCCCACTATTTGTTGAAAAAAAATACAGCCATCTGGAAACACGGTAATTATGGGACCCCAGACCTCTGTTCTTTTTCTTTTGTCTCATGTTAAAAGCTGGAAGATGTAAAGTGTTGATCTTGGTCAGGAGAGTTGATCTAATGCCTTTATTGAAATTAGCAAAAAGCGATTGGAAATAAATTCCTAAAACAACTAACAACAACAGCAACAAATGGACAAAATCCATAACAAAAAAAGAAAGAAAGAAGGAAGGAAGGATGGAAAGAAAGGAAAGAAAGAATGAATGAAAATCAAGAACTCTAGTTAGAAAAGTTTAAGGATCTAGGGAATGATGTTTAAGTGCCTTTATTTATTTATTTATTTATTTTTTTGAGACAGAGTCTCGCTCTGTCGCCAGTCTGGAGTGCAGTGGCGTGATCCCGGCTCACAGCAACTTCCGTTTTCTGGTTTCAAGCAATTCTCCTGCCTCAGCCTCCTGAGTAGCTGGGACTACAGGCACGCACCACCGTGCCCAGCTAATTTTTTGTACTTTTAGTAGAGACGGGGTTTCACCATGTTGGCCAGGATGGTCTCGATCTCTTGACCTCGTGATCCGCCCACCTTGGCCTCCCAAAGTGCTGGGATTACAGGCATGAGCCACCATGCTTGGCCCCAAGTGCCATTATTATTTCATCATGAGTGAGAAAATTTTGAAAATAGGATATAGGAAAACTGAAAGAGGTATATCTTTGTATATTGTTCTTATGCATATTTGCTTATTGGCCAGGTAAGACTGTTGGATTAATTTAATAATGGTCTTGTTTTTTGTTGAACCAGAATCGAAGTTTAGCGAAATACTATCCAAGACTCAAATTCTTTTTTTTTTTTTTTGAGATGAAGTCTCACTTCTTGCCCAGATTGGAGTGCAGTGGCACTATCTTGGCTCACTGCAACCTCTGCCTCCTGTGCTAAAGCAATTCGCCTGTCTCAGCCTCTGGAGTAGTTGGGATTATAGGTGCCTGCCACTATGTCTGGCTAAGTTTTGTATTTTCAGTAGAGACAGAGTTTTGCCATGTTGGCCAGGCTGGTCTCAAACTCCTGACCTCAGGTGATCCAACTGCCTCAGCTTGCCAAAGTGCGGGGATTATAGGTGTGAACCACCATGCCTGGCCTCAAATTCCTTTTAATAATAAAGGACTGTGGTTCTGAGCATGGACTCAAACATCAAGCTCCCTGGGCTTGAAGCTGGCTCACAGTGTAACCTTGAGCAAGTTGCTTCCTTCTCTGTGATTTCACTTCTCCATCTCTAAAAAACACACATAAGTGAGATATGATTAGGGTTACGTGAAGTCATTCATGTAACGGACAGTTAAGTGCATTAAAAATCTGACCTGGGCCGGGCGCGGTGGCTCACGCCTGTAATCCCAGCACTTTGGGAGGCCGAGGCGGGCAGATCACGAGGTCAAGAGATCGAGACCATCCTGGTCAACATGGTGAAACCCCGTCTGTACTAAAAATACAAAAAAAATTAGCTGGGAGTGGTGGCGCGCGCCTGTAGTCCCAGCTACTCGGGAGGCTGAGGCAGGAGAATTGCTTGAACCCAGGCAGCAGAGGTTGCAGTGAGCCGAGGTTGCGCCACTGCACTCCAGCCTGGCGCCTGGTGACTGAGTGAGACTCTGTCTCAAAAAAAAAAAAAAAAAAAAAAAAAAAATCTGACCTATACTAAGTATTAAGCAATGATTATGACTGTTTCTCCTATTATGCCCATGGCAAGTCAGGTTGTTTGGATTACCTGGTTCATAATTCAGGCATCAACTTTCATTGGGTGCTTTATACTCAAGTTATGGTTGCCATATCTAGGAAGAAAAAACAGACCCAGAACACTGTAAGTAAATATTTTACCTACATCTGGGGAAAGGTGGTTTTTGCCCAGAACTTACACTACGTATTCATTGCAGAATCCTTTCCATTTCCAGTTTCTTGAAAGCAAAATAAAGTGGAACACTTTAGGAGAGTCGTTAGTTGTAGAATGAGACAGGATGCTCTGTTGCCCTCGCCTGAGGTATTTCAGGCTGGATTGCTATTTCTAGGAACGAATCAGGCAAGAGCTGTGATGTGGTTCCTGCTTGAGCAGGTGTTATATGCAGAAAAGGAAAAAAAAAAAAAGAAGCCTGGAAATGCTACGAAACCAGAATCTATCCTAAACCTCTGGCTGTATTGGTACCTCATCTACTAGGATGGAAATTACTCATTTTTTCTTTTTAAAAATGAATTGCAGAGTTGAAGAAGAATGTTAGCATTAGGAATGTCAAATTAGCTTGTTTTTCAGCCTGCAAAGACTCACAAAAGTCTTGGTCAGCTTTGTCCTATAATCTGTGGCTTAGATTGAGTTGTCATAAATGTAAAAATGTTTTTCATTTTGAGAATGTTTAGCTATTTCCTCCACATTGATGGGACTGTGATCTCTTGTGTTCTTGAGAACTACTGGGATTAATAGTGTGCAGAAGAGCCAAATCAATCATTTTTTAAAGAAGTTTTCTGGGAATTTTTCTCATTAACTATTGGTCAGGGTGAAATATTGGTCATTAAGTATTGGTCATTAAGTATTGGTCGACACTAAGATAACAGAAGTTACAGAGTTTCTGGAGAGATTTTAACTAGAAGAGATTCTCTTCAGGCTGAATAGCTTAGACATGTCCTGCCTATGAGCAAAGAAGGGGACTCAGTGATCCCGCATGTTCTTTTTATTCTGTTCCCCTGGGCCCAGGATGGCTCGGCATGGAGGCGGGCACCTTTGCAGTAGGTGTTGTGAAATCATTACAGTAACACTGCTCAGTCTCAGGGGAGGCTGAGAGCAGAGCCAGAGCTGGGGAACCTTCAGGAAGATCTGAAAGGCTCAAGGAAGTTATGAGACTTTGACTGAACTGACATACTGACAGCGTAACTAACAGGATGGGCAAGCTTGATATTTTTGAAAAAATGTATTTGTTTTAGAGACAGGGTCTTGCTCTGTTGCCCAGGCTGGAGAATAGTGGTGCAGTCATAGCTTGTTGCAGCCTCGAACTCCTGGGCTCAAGCCATCCTCTTGCCTCAGACTCCCAAGTAGCTAGGACTACAGGCACATGCCAACTACCCAGCTAATTTTTATTTTTTAAATTTGTTTTTGTAGATGGGGCCTCACTGTGTTGTTCAGGTTTGTTTGGAAGTGATCCTCCTGCCTTGGCCCCCTAAAGTATTGGGATTACAGGCATGAGCCACTGCACCTGACCAGCTTGATCTTGAGTAATAAATTGACCCTTAGTTAGAAAGACTAATATAGACTAACTTGTGTTCATTCAACAAATATTTATTGAACATTGATCTGTGTGCCAGTGATGTCCTAGGTAACTCAAAGATAAGCAAAGCATCATTATTCCTGATTTCATGGAACTTACGATATGATTCAGGAGACCAATATTAACTAACCATATGCATGTATAATTACACACTGTGATGAGATTTCTGAAGCAAATTACAGGGCGCAGTGAGAGTGTACGAGATGGGAGCCTACCTGGCTACAGAGGTGGTGGTCAGAATTTGAAATTGTATGGGCGTCCATGAGGATGTGGTTGAGATCTGTAGGACAAAGAAACTAGAAAACCAGGTAAGATGGAACTTTCCAGAGAGAAGCGTGGGAAAGGTGCTGAGGGGGCCAAGTGAAGAGAATAGTGCTATAAAATGAGGTTAATGAGGAGTATGGGGCAATAGGGTTCACATCATACATTTTAGTCTTCAGCCAAAGTGCAAAGGGAACACGTTGAAGATTTTAAGAAAGCAGCGACAGAGACGGTAGAATGATCGGATTTTAATTTTGAAAAATTCTGACTGCAATGAGGAGATATCACTGATGGTGCACAAGGGTGGAGATGCTACAGTAGAAACAAGAGCTGATGGTAGCTTGAACAGGTGATCGCACTGGAGGTGAAGAGAGGTAGACAGACTCCAGATCCCTATGGAGATGAAACTGACAGTAGTTGGTGCTGGACTAGGAAAACATCTGTGGGGTGGGTAAGATAAAAATTCCACATTGGAATGTATTGTGGATGCCCAGATGAAGGACACACTTGGATGTTTGGATCAGATCAGAGGGAGGGTTCGGGAGTTCTGTTGGTCTCTCCAAACTAAGGGAGGAAGAATCCTTCAAGCTAGATGTGGTGGAGGACAACGTCTCTGTTCATCTCGGCCGTGCATTCCTGGAGAAGGCCGTCTAAGGCTTCCTGAGTATTGGCCTTAGCCTTGGATTATATCCAAAAGACTCCATGAAGGAAGGAAATTGCATCCATTATGTTCCTCATTATAGGCCAGTACTTGGAAGAATGTCCATCATAGTAAAAATATATTTCTTCAAACATTTACAGATAAAAACTGGATATGTATTTCTCCCAAAAGAACAGTGAATTAGGCCAGGCGCTGTGACTCACGCCTGTAATCCTAGCACTTTGGGAGGCCGAGATGGGTGGGTCACCTGAGGTCAGGAGTTCAACACCAGCCTGGCCATCATGGTGAAACCCCATCTTCAAAAAAAAAAAAAAAAAAAAAGAACAGTGAATTAGAAGTGATTATGGTAAGATGGAGAGAAGTCTAGGAACCCTTGCCCAAGATGCCTGATACTGTGACTGTCTGGTATCCTCATCCGTCCCTTTCTCCCTACTACACAGGTCTTGTGCCCTGTAGAGACTTCTGCCTCTATGCCCCCAACACCCCACCTTCTCATTTATTTTAAAAACCTTTAAAATTTGTTTAGGTGAATATATTTGGCATTATTTTGGAATAATATCATGCTTGGTGACATTTGTTCCTAAGGAGAGAATTTTCTGGTGGGATGAAACAGGGAGTTACCAAATTGTAGCTACTGGAAGGAATGAACAACGAATTCAGGTCTAGGAAAACAAAGGAAGTAACACAATTAGAGAGGCCCAAAAATATGACTGAGGTGGTTGGAAGTTCGGCAAAGAAAATTCCTTCGGATTCTAAACATCTTGGCAGCCCTGGGAGGTCTGGAAAGTCAGGGAGCAGCTTGTCGAGAATTCTAAAGCAGTGAAATGAAGCCAAGATGTGAATTCAAGGTGAGGAGGGGCCCAGCAAACAACATTGGTGAACTTCACCTCCAAGGACAGACTGTGGGGTGGTTAACTGCAGCAAGAAGAAACCAGAGATCTACACGTGGCTGTCTCTGGGGCTGGGTCCAAGATGGGGATGACTTCCCAGGCAGGTAGGTTAGCCAACTTCGCCTGAGAATTCTTCCATCTCATTCTTGCTGTAATTGTTTTTCATTTTGATGCAGAAAGGATGACTATATCCTCCTTCACAATTATGAAATGTATGTCCAAGTGGATTGACACCATTTGTAATTTGATTTTTCAGTCACCAATATGTTGTCAACTTGAAAGGAAAAAATTACCTCCTAAGCAGATATTTCTAAACAGTTGATTAAAAATGAATAGCATTCCTAATACCTTCAAATGGACATGATTTCAAGCAGCAGATATTAAATATATTTTCTTTTCCTTTCTTAATTTTGAGACAGGGTCTCGCTCTGTCTTCTAGGCTGGAGTGCAGTGGCATGATCACAGCTCAGTGCAGCCTCAACCTCCTGGCTCCAGTGATCCTCCCACCTCAGCCTCTGAAGTAGCTGGGACCACAGATGCACACTACCATGCCCAGCTAACTTTTTATTTTTTGTAGAGACAAGATCTCATTATATTACTTATATTACCCAAGCTGGTTTTGAACTCCAGGGCTCAAGCAATCCTTCTGCCTTGGCCTGCTGGGATTACAGGCAAACTTTCTTTGCAATATGTTAAGCATGTGTGTATATGCATGTGTGTGTCTGTGGGTGTGTGCACACTTGCTCATGTGCATTAGCTAATTTCTCTAGCTCTTTTACGCCATGTTATTATGCAAAAAATGTTGCGTTGTGCCACTGCAGGCTTCTTCTTACAAATATTCTACAAACCTCTGCGAGTGGTTCTGGCTGCTGGAATACACAAACATCTATTTAGGGAACTCTTTCTTTTGGAAGAGGTGTGGGCCGAGGGTCAATTTAGAACCATGAATACAAGCAAGATGCAGATCTAATCCCACTGTAACTGTAGGCTATACAGAGCCTTTTTATTCAGCTCTATATCTGCATGGGGCTTGAAAGACACCTCAAATCAGGATTTCCAGCCCTCTCAGGTATAAGTTGTGCCACATAGTCTGGGTCTTGTTACTTTTACAATCACCAGAATAAACCAATTGCCCTACGTTTTTCTTCTTTTGGAATGATTAGTTACTATGTCACGATATTTTTCCACCAGAAAACTGTGTGCATCAGTGTTCTTAGTGGCTTTGAATAGGATGTTCATCCTCCATAGCTTCCTCTAGGAAGGCTTGTCTGAGGGTCAGGTAGTCTCTCTCCATATATATGAATATATATAGGTGTATGTATATATAAATTATACATATAATTATACATGTAATTTTTATAGGTATAATATATATTATACAATTTATATATTATATATTATGTATGATTTATATATAAAATACATGTAACAAATGCATATATATTTCATGTATGTATTCTTCTTTACAGTCCTCTTATTCCTTTTCCTGCATTTTTCTTTCCTTCTCTTTGCAGTTCTATCTAGTGTTTTACTGCTGCCCTTAGCTTATGCCAGTGTCACACAATGATTGATCGCCCTTTGTTTTCCTGTCCTTTTCAAAGCTTTTCAGAACTGAGCTTCAGTCCTTCAGAGACATTTTCAACAAGATAACAGAACATATCTATCCACTCATGAAAATGTTTGACTCATCTTTAATATTTAGATATGAGATGATACTCAACATCCACAAGTTACTTTAAATGCTGGGGACCATAAGCATGGGGCAGGCCACGGTGATGATCATTTTGAATGGGCAAGTTTTTCCATTTCCCTTACATCATACCAAGCAGACAAAGCCTAAATACAGGGCGGGACTTGCCTATGTGATGTACCATTCCAGTTCTTCTTTTCAGAGAAAACTTGAGCAGGGACCCTGGGACACCCCCAGCAATGGTGGGACTCTGTTTTGTAATCCAAACAAGCACAATCAAAACGAGTCCAGGTTGGAGCAGGTAGGAGAGAAGGAGATGTGCTCTTGAAATCAGCGGATCTCGTAGCCTGGAGCAGGCATTTGTTGTCAGCTGAATCACACTGCCTTGGGATTAGCCAGCTCTGCTTTCTGTTTCAACAATAAAAAGTCTTGCAAGACTGCTGGCATGTGAGACAGTGGTATCCAGAAAATTTTGGCATCTTTTCCAGCAGCATAATGAGTCTTAGGGAAAATACTTGTTAGAGCATGGTCCATGCACTCTACCACCAGAGAGAGGTCCATGTTCACAAAGGATGTATTGCCCTTCAGTTTGTCTAGACCTAAAAGGAGACAAAAGCACATTTACTCTTTGGAAGAAGGAGAAAGCAGAGTGGACGTCTAGGGTGCAAAGAGTAGGATGCATACAAGGGTATTTATTCTGAATTGTCTATTATAATTGAGGCTCACTGTGAGGATTTACTATGTATTCCTCAGAAAATGGTACTGCAGTGCTTTCTTTAGATCAGTGGCTCTCAAGATTGGGTGGGCAGTAGAATCTACTAGAGAGCTCATTAAAACCCAGGTTTCTGGGTTCCACCTCCAGAGTTTCTGACTGAGGTATGAGCTGGGGCCCAAGAACGTGCATTTCTAACAAATTTCCAGATGATGCTGATGCTGCTGGTCCAGGGATCAAACTTTGAGAGCCAGTACTTTAAAGCAATGAAGAAATGATACTTCATAAAGCCCAAGAGGCTGCTATGCCTAGAAAGTTGTATGTTTGATTTCTAATTTGTTTTAGGGGATTATGTATCTATAGAAATTGTGGGTTGCACATGTGCTTGTGCATGTATGTGCATGCAATATGTGGATGTGAGTGTACAGTTGTATACCACAGGCCTTTATGATTCTGTAAATAGAGAATCATCCCCAAATGTACTGACTCAGGAAGCTAAAAGGATCCCAGTTCTCATGCAATGAAATGTTTGAATAATGAGTGGAGGTATCTTTAGAGAGGCAGGTATTTTAAAAGGGATTGGTGGTGGTTTAGAATCCCAGTCTTTTCAATGCATGGTATTGGGAAAACAGTATATCCACATGCAGAAGAATGAAACTGAATGTTATACTATATAAAAAAATCAACTCAAAATAGATTGAAGACTTAAACATAAGACCTGAAATTATAAAACTACTAAAAGAGGCCTGGCATGGTGGCTCATGCCTATAATTACAGCACTTTGGGAGGCTGAGGTAGGAAGATCACTTGAGCCCAGGGAGCTCAAGACCATCCTGGGCATCATAGTGAGACCTTAACTCTATTAAAAAATAAAAAGCTACTAGAAGAAAACATAAAGGAAATACTTCTTATTGGACTGGTAAAGGATTTCTTTGGATATGACCCCTGAAGCACAAAACTAAACAAAAGCAAAATGAGATAAGTGGGATTGCATCACACTAAAAAACTTCTCCACAGCAAAGGAAACAGTTAAAAGAGTGAAGAGACAACATATAGAATGGGAAAAAATATTTGCAAACTTTATGTCTTATGCACAGTTAATATCTAAAATATATATAAGAAAACAGCAAGAAAAGAAATAAGCTGATTAAAAAATGGGAAGAGAATCTGGATAGAATTTCTCAAAAGAAGATACAAATGGCCAACAAGTATATGAAAAAAATATTTGTCATCACTAATCATCAGGGAAATGCAAATTAAAACCACAATGAGATATCACTTCACATTTTTTAGAATGTCTGTTATCAAAAGACAAAAGATAGCAAGTATTGACAAGGGTGTGGAGAAAAAAGAACTCTGTATACTGTTGGTGGGAATGTAAATTAGTACAGCCATTATGGAAAATGGCATAGAGATTCCCCCCAAAATTACCATAGGATTCTCACATACTTTTAAAACATACTTGAGTTGTGTCTTCTCAAGGGAAAGTTTATGATGTTAGATCTTTCCTTCAACTTCAGGCCCACTGGCCACAAGTTGTTTAAAGAACCTAATAAGTCTTAGTAGCTATTTTAGACTCCTACTATCCCAGCTCAGGAAATTAAGAAAAGATGACCTTAAATTTGTGGCCTAAGTTAGGACTGTACCTTTGGCTGATCTCCAAGTCCTGACTTGGAAACTCTAAGAGGAACAACCAGTGTAAAACTGGGCTCAATGTCTTTGGCATTTCTGAGGCAGAACACATGAACCAGGAACCAAGCCAAAAATAATTGGAGATGGATGTCAGAAATATATTCAAAGGCATTTAAAAAGTATTGATGTCAATATCAAACAGAAAACTCTTTTAAATAAGGGATTTTGTTCCTGAAGTATTAAGTTCAGCTTTAGATGGAAC
Organism: Alouatta palliata; assembly: GCA_004027835.1. NCBI lineage: Eukaryota > Metazoa > Chordata > Mammalia > Primates > Atelidae > Alouatta > Alouatta palliata. The sequence goes on from PVKV010014619.1 coordinate 40,399, forward strand.
CTATATAAAACCTTCAGAGTCAGGAACTGAAAAGTAGATAGAGCATTTGATGGCAGTGGTTCTAAACCTATAGTGACATGTCAGCACTAAGACGTTTGTCAGACCAGATATTTCCATTGATATATAGATAATGTGTGTGCCTTTGTGTGTGTGTGTGTGTGTGTGTTTGGGTAGTGGTGGTCAGAGGAGTCAGTCATTTTAAAAACCTCTCCAGGTAGGTCTGACTTGGCTTTTGGCTCTGCCCTGAAAACTCCTGACCACGAACCTTGCCACAGTTGACTATCTTTTCAAGTCCACAGAGGCATGAGCACAGTTTGGAGGGATAGAACTACACATAGTTAGGTGGAACCCTGCTCAACTCAAAGCAGGAGCTCAGTAAGTATTTGAGGAATATCGAGTAAACTTTAATGGAGCCAGGAAGTTTGTGGTGGAAGGGAAGCCCTGATAACAGGAGTCTGACCAAAGCTCTAATGCCTTGTTCACGTTATAGCACCATGGCCAAGCAGAAATGGCAGGGTCAGGCTGCCTGGGTCCAAATCTAGCTCTTCCACCCACTGGTGGTACAATTTTGGTAAGTTACTTCTCTATGCCTCTATTTCTATAAAATGAAGATGATAATAGAGCTTATTTAGGGACTTTAAATGAGTATTCATGTAACGCACTTAAAGTGGTGACAAGCACTTAGTAAATATTTACTGTTTGTTAGCCATCATTATGTCAACTTTATTATTATTCTTCCATCTTTGACTCAATCTCTTGACTTACATTACCTCTCTTTCCATCTCCTCCTCCATGTGTTTCTGCTCCAGAGAGTTTCCACCCAAATAATTCTTTCCTGTCCTTTAGGTCTTATTCAAACCTGACCTGCCCCATTAAGCCTTCTTAACCAGCAGTGCTCTTTTTCTGGCCTGAATTCCCTGGGCAATTAGAAACCCAGCATCTAGTGCTGCTTCTGGGCTGTTGGATTACACCAAGAAGTAAAGGGTCAGTTTTATTGTGTGCTGCATTGCCTCATTGCTTTACATGCTCGCTTGGTTACTTCCTGTTGTGAACGAGACTGTAAACTAGTTAAGGCTGAACCTTCTCTATCTTTCGTAACCACCATAAATCCTTACACAATGCCAAGTGGACAGCTGGTGAGGAGGTATGGCAGAGGTGAAGACGTGGGCTCGAGTTGCCTGCCTGGGCTCAGGTCCAGGCATGACTAGGAGGTGTGTAATCTTGGGCAGGACATCTCACTTTTCTAAGCCTCTGCTCATTATGCTAATAGTTTTTGAGGAGTAAATGATATAATTCATAAAGGTACTTAGCAGATAACTGGGCAGTTTGTAATTGCTCAGTAAATGTTTCTAAACAGAAGCAAGAGATGGCACTGAAATTAATAGGAGATCCCTGATCCATAGTTAAGATCCTTATTGGGGTATTACTCTGAGAACCTTGTTATTTCATCTATATTTGAATCTCCTTCATGCTGTGCAGGACAAAGAATTCCGGAGGACTCTGGCACCGCCCAGAAACTCACTTTTTTCAATGTAACCTTCTCCATATTGTCGTTTGATGTCTGGAGACAGCTGCTCCCAAATGGCGAGTTTTTTTTCAAGTGTCTTTACTGGATCTGCCAAGTTTGTTTTGAACAATCCTGGTTCAATGCATGAGACGTGCACACCAAAAGCTTTCATGTCCCGTCTGTGAAAAGAACCCATTGAAGATGTTTAATCCATGTTTGTTTAGAAAATACTTGCTATTTGGGTGACGATTTTCTCGTGAATCTTTTCATGGAATCACAGATTTGGGTGCATTGGAGAGAAGTATCTTATTCTCCCTCTCATTTTATAAATGAGGAAACAGGTTGAGAGTGGTGAAGTGAGGGCTTGTTAACAGCAGGACAGGAAAGGGATCTGGGTGGACCCACCCCCAGTCCACTGTTGTTTTTCCTAGAGTGTTCTCCATGCTCTCATCATTAACTTAGTGAGCATTCAGGTTAAGGACAGGTTTCTTATCAGTATGTAAACCATGTTATGGTGAAATGAACTAATGATAGCCTGGATGGACAAGTTCACCTCCATTCTAGGAACATAAGGAGATTGCAGCAGAAATGAGGACATGCTGAAGGACATAATACGATAATCCCTGACATGACTAACCTGCTCCCTATGCTGTTGACTAAGCCTTTTTTTTTTTTTTTTTTTTAATCATGCTGTTGCAGAAAACCAAAAGCCTACTCATTCCCTAGGCATCAAGGTTTTACAGGAATCATGGTACCCCTTTCTTTAAAGCAAACCAATATACAGATACTCCTTGACTTCAGATGGGGTCATATCTTGATAAATTCATTGTAAGTTGAAAATATCCTAAGTCAAAAATGCATTTAATATCCCTAACCTGCCGAACATCATGGCTTAGTCTATACTACGTTCAACATGCTCACTTACATTGGCCCATAGTGGGGCAAAATCATCTGGCCACACAGGGCCCTGCAGGATAGCAGTTCTTTACCCTATGATTGGATGGCTGACTGGGAGCTGGGGTTCCCTGCCACTGCACAGAATTGCAAGAGAGTATTGTACCACATGTTGCTGTCAGTAAAAGATAAAATTCCAAATTCTAAGAAAATTTTATAATGCATACATCTCACTTTCACACCATTGTAAAGTTAAAAAGTTAAATTGGAAGTCAGGGACCACCTGTATAAAAAACTAGTATATGAACAATAATTTCCTAATTTGATTTCTATTTCTACCAGGAATGTATAATAAAAGGAAGTATTTATTCATTTTATAGAACTCTTCATAGGACTTTTAAAAAGCTCTGTTAGTGAACTTAAAATGTAATTTATTTTCTCTCAGGTTCTGCTTTCTAGCAACGTTACTATTGTAAAGTTTGAAATATATTTTACTAAAAATGCAAGTTAACTTGACCTTGAAAGATTCTGAAAGGTATATGACTTGTACTAAAATTTTAAAAGATTATTTTCCAACTTACTTATGTTTTATTCACCTGTTGTCTGATTTCCTTTAGATGGTGGAAGTAGTAGTGCCAAGAAACTTCAGGAAGCCTTTTCTCCCCACCCACTCATGAAAATAACGTACTAGGGACAAGTGGCTTAAGCCCTCTGACTAAGTTTACCAGGTAAGTAAAAACCATATGAAATCAGCAAGCATGCTGCGAAAATGCAGCTTTAAGGAGCCCAATCCTCTCTCGGATGGACTGCTGTCCCTAAACCCCCTACATATCGAAATTGTGGAGTTGCCACTGGATTGTGGCCTACCTACATAACACCATTTAAAATACTAGTCCCATGATTCATTTAAGAAAAAAACTCTTAGTTGATTACTTTTAGGCATGGCATAGCTGCATGGCAAAGCTCACAAATCCGTCAGTTGAGATCTTTTTTGAAAGTGAGTAAATCTCTAAGTACATGTACTAAAATTTTATTATGCTACTGCTGCTTGTAGAGTGGAACCAAAGGTCAATGAAAGAGACTTCATGACCTCGCAACTCAAAGAGTGACCCTGAACCATGGGTAGAACCTGGAGCTTGTTAGAAATGCACAGTCTCAGGCCCCTCTTCAGATCCACTTAATCAAAATCTGCATTTTAAAAAGATCCCCAGGTGATTCAAATGCACGTTAATTTTTTGGAAGTATTATTCCAATATTATTGTGTTTATTTCCTAGGAGAATCAAACTTGGCAACCTGATCAATTGGCAAAATGGGGTTGCTCTATCTTTATTAATTTCAGTGGAATATTTTTAACCTTTTATTAGTAAACTAAACCTAGGTCCGTGGTATAGATCATAAACTCTAATATACGCCTTCAACAAATAATAATTGAATAAATAAATGGATGAATTGAAGGAACGACCATATATACCTAACTTTGTCTTCTCACTTGCCTGTTGTAGCACCACTCAACTGAGGGTCTTCCATATGCTTCTCTAGTCCTCTCCTCCACCATCTATCTGCATATATCCTGGGAGGCTTACCTGCACTGACTCTACTCTGGCTTCTGTTGAGTTCAGTCTATTGAAAGTGCCAGTGGGAGATCAGAAAAGAGGTGAGGAGGTCAGATTAGTTATCCTCCTGTGGTGTCAACACTGCTTATTTGATCTCGTAACTGAAGACAACAGCCTCTATGTCTCCAGGTTCTGGAAACTGTCCTATCTCTTTGTCCCTTCAGTCCTCTGAAGAGAAATGCCCCTACTGCCATTAGTCCCTAGATACTATCCTTTGGGATTTTGGTAGATACCTCCTCACACATGTTTATAAATAGTCTTTTAAGCAAACTCTGTGCCTTTTACCCATTTTTAATGTGCGACCATTTCCTGCCAGAATCTTGACTGAAAAAATACTTGTACTTGAGGGGATTTGAACTGGTGGTGATAAGTTCTGGTTCCAGGTAAGATGGCTTAAGCACACTTCCCCTAGTCTCTCCCATGGAATGAAGCTGTAAAGCTTGGACAGCATGCATGAAGAAGCTATTTAAGAACTGGTGGTTTTCTACTGAAGGTTTAAATGGGTTGGTATTGTTGTGTCTGCCACTGACAGTAAACCAACGGAGAAGCCTGTTCTGATCTGGCCTCTCTAGATGAGTCCCTATTTGACAAACTGATCAGTTGAATATAAATTTTCTGCCATTCTAAGCATCATGCTTTAAGGCAAAAATTAAAAAGGAGTCACACTTAGTTCAAATCTGGGTTCTACCACTTACCAGCTGGGTGACCTTGTGCAAGTTAATTAATCTCTTTTAGTTTTAGTGGCATTATCTATACATCAGGAATAACTTAAAGTAGAGCAAGATGGCCAGATAGAAGCCTTCACTGATCATCCTCCACACAGAAACACCAAATTTTAAAACCCCACAAAAAAACTTCGTAAAACCGACACTCAGATGAGTGATCACAGTACCTAACTTTAACTTCATATCACTGAGAGAGGCCCTGAAGAGGGTCAGAGAGATAGTCGTAAATTGTTGATGTTACTCCTCCTTCATAGACCAGCAGCGACTGTCTATGTGAGGCATGGAGACAGAATCTGCATACTTGGGGTGGGAGGGAGAGCACAGTGACTGTGGGACTTTACATTGGAACTCATTGCTTTCCTGTCACAGTGGAAAGCAACACCAGGCAGAACTCAGTCTGCACCCATGGAAGGAGCATTCACACTAGCCCTGGCCAGAGAAGGAATTGCCCATTTCAGCAGCTGGAACCTGAATGCCAGCAAGCCTCACCACTGTGGGCTCATGTGCTCTGGGGTCCTAAATAAACTTGAAACACAGTCCAGGCCACAAGGACTGCAATTCCTGGGGAAGTCCTGGGGGAAGGACTTCCCCAGGAATTGGGCTCAGAGACAGTGGACATGGGGGGGCAAGCAACCTAGTAAGATGCCAGCTTGGGCAGCCAAGGGAGTGCTGTGCCACCCCTCCCCAACCCCAGACAGCACAGCTCACAGCTCTGGGAGAGACTTCTTCCCTCTGCTTGAGGAGAAGTGAGGGAAGAATAAAGAGGACTTTGTCTTGGGACTCAGATACCAGCTTAGCCACAGTAGGACAGGGCACCAGGTAGAGTCCTAAGGCCTCTATTCCAGGCCCTACCTCCTGGACAACATTTCTAGACTAGTCCTGGGTCAGAAGGAAACCCACTGCCTTGAAGGGAAGAATCTAGTCCTAGAAAAATTCATTACCTGCTGGCTAAAGAGCCCTTGGGCCCTGAAAAATCGGGAGCAATACCCAAGGTACTCACCATGCACCTTGGGTGGAACTCAGAGACATGCTGGCTTCAGGTGCGACCTAGGACATTCCCAGCTGTGGTGGCCATAGGGGGAGACTCCTTGTGCTTCAGAAAAGGAGAGGGAAGAGTAAAGGAGACGTTGTTTTGTAGCTTAGGTGCCAGAGCTTGGTTTGGATGCAATGGGGTAGATCACCAAGTGGACACTTAGGGTCTCCAGTTCCAGATCTTGGCTCTTAGATGACATCTCTGGACCTATCCTGGGCCAGAGGGAGCCAAGCTCCCTGCAATGAGAGTCTCAAGCCTAACAGCATTCACCGCAAGCTGACTGAAGAGGCCTTGGGCTTTGAGTAAACATTGGTGGTAGCCAGGCAGTACTTGCTGCAGGTCTGAGGTGGCAGCAGCCATGGTGAGAGACTCCTATGCTTGTGAAAAGCAGAGGGAAGAGAGGGAAGGACTTCACATTGTGGTTTGGATGCCAGCTGAACCACAGTAGAATACAGCACCAGGCAGATTCCTAAGGTTTCTCACTCCAGGCCCTGGCTTCCAGTTGGCATCTGTGGGCACCCCACCCAGGGGTAGGGGGAACTTGTCACCCTGAAGGATAGAACACAAGCCCATTTCACCACCTGCTAATTGTAGAGCCTCAGGGCTTTGAGTGAACATAGGCAGTAGCTAGGCAATGTTATAGAGGGCCTTGGGTCTGACCCAGCACAGTCCCAATGATGGTGGTCAGGGGTGCTTGTGTCACTCTTCCACCAGCCCTAGGCAACTTAGTATATGGACAGAAGCTCTACTTTTTTGGGAGAAAGTAAGGGAAGAGAACAAGAATCTCTGCCTGGTAAACCAGATAATTCTTTCAGATCTTATCCAAGACCACCAAGGTGGTACCTCTGTGAGCCTACAAGAGGCACAGTCTTACTAGGCTTGGGGTGCCCCCTAATGAAAATATATGGCTGCAGGAACCAAAAAGTTAAATCACAACACAAGTCCCTTCAAATACCTGCAAAGCCTTCCCTAGAAAGATGGGTACAAACAAGCCCAGACTAAATCTTCAATGCACAGACATGAAAAAAATATATACAAGCATCAAGACCACTCAGAAAAACATGACCTCACCAAATGAACTAAACAGACACAAGAGACCAATCCTGGAGAGACAGAGACAAGAGACCTTTCAGACAGAGAATTAAAAATAGCTGTTTTGAGGAAACTCAATGAAATTCAAAATAATACAAAGAAGGAATTCAGAATCCTATTAGATAAATTTGACAAAGAGACTGAAATAATTGAAGAGAATCAGCAGAAATACTGGAGTTCACAAATGCAATTCATATACTAAAAATGTGTCGGCCCCTTACCAGCAGAACTGATCAAGCAAAAGAAAAAAATCAGTAAGCTTGAAGACAGGCTACTTGAAAATGCACAGTCAGAGGAGACAAAATTTAAAAAATCAAAAAGAATGAGGCATAACTACAGAATCTAAAAAATAGCCTCGAAAGGGCAAATCTAAGAATTGGCTTTATAGAGGAGGTAGAGAGAGAGAGATGAGGTAGGAAGTTTATTCAACAGAGAACTTTCCAAACCTAGAGGAAGACACCAATATTCAAGTACAAGAAAATTATAAAACACTAAGCAGAATTAACCCAAAGAAGACTGACTCAAGGAATTTATTAATCAAGCTCCAAAGGTCAAGGATAAAGAAAGGATCTTAAAAGCAGCAAGATTTGTTTTGGAGAGTTCTCAAAAGCAAGTAACATACAATGGAGCTCCAACCCAAACTGGAAAGGAAGAAGTCAAATTATCCTTGTTTGCAGATGATATGATCTTATATTTGGAAAAACCTAAAGACTCCACACACATAAAAAACTATTAGAACAAATAAATTCAGTAAAGTTGCAGGATACAAAACCAACATACAAAAATCAGTATGCCAACAGCAAACAATCCCAGAAAAGAAATCAAGAAAGTAATTCCATTTATAGTAGCTAAAAATAAAATAAAATGCCTAGGAATTAACCAAAGAAATGAGATATCTCTGCAATAAAAACAATAAAACATTGATAAAAGAAATTGAAGAGGACACAAAAATATGGAAAGATATTCCATGTTCATGGATTGGAAGAATCAGTATTATTAAAATGTTCATAATATCTAAAGCAATCTACAGATTCAATGCAATTCTTATCAAAATACCAATGACATTCTTTACAGAAATAGAAAATACAATCCTAAAATTTATATAGAAACACAAAAGACCTAGAGTAGCCAAAGCCACCCTAAAGAAAAACAACTAAACTGGCAGAATCACATTACATGACTTCAAATTTTCTATAAAGCTATAGTAAACAAAACAGCATGACACTGGCATAAAAATGGACACATAGACCTATGGAACAGAACAGAGAACCCAGAAACAAATCCATATATTTACAGTGAATTCGTTTTTCACAAAGGTGTCAAGAACATACATTGGGGAAAGAACAGTCTTTTCAATAAATGGTGCTGGGAAAACTGAGTGTCCACATGCAGAAGAATAAAACTGTACTCTTATCTCTTACTATATACAAAAATCACATAAAATGGATTAAAGATTTCAATCTAAGACCTGAAACTATGAAACCACTACAAGAAAACATTGGAGAAACTCTCCAGGACAACTGGCTGGGTCAAGATTTCTTGAGTAACAGGCCACAAGCACAGGCAACTAAAGCAAAAATGGACAAATGGGATCACATCAATTTAAAAAGCTTCTGCACAGCAAAGGAAACAATCAAAAAGTGAAAAGACAACCCACAGAATGGGAGAAAATATTTGAAAGCTACCCATATGACAAGGGATTAAAAATCAGAATATATAAGGAACTCAGACAACTCTATGGGGAAGGGTCCAATAATCCAATTTTAAAATGGGCAAAATATCTGAGTAGATACTTCTGAAAAGAAGATATACAAGTGGAAAATAGGTATATGAAAGGTGCTCCACATCATTGATCATCAGAAAAATGGAAATCAAAGGTACAATGAAATATTATCTCACCCCAGTTAAAATGGCATATATACAAAAGACAGGCACTAACAAATGCTGGTGACGAAGTGAGAAAAGGAAACCCTCGTACACTGTTGGTAGGAACGTAAATTAGTACAACCACTATGCAAAACAGTTTGGAGGTTCCTCAAAAAACTAAAAATTGAGCTACCATATGATCCAGCAATTCCACTGCTGGGTATATACTCCAAAGAAGGGAAACAAATATATCAAAGAGATATATACACTATCATGTTTGTTGTAGCACTGTTCACAATAGCTAAAATTTGGAAGCAACCTAAATGTCCATCAGCAGACAAATGGATAAAGAAAATGTGATACATATATACAATGGAGTACTATTCTGCCATAAAAAACAATGAAATCCTGTCATTTGCAACAACATGGATGGAACTGGAGGTCATTATGTTAAGTAAAATAAGCCAGGTACAGAAAAACAAAGTTCACATGTTCTCACTTATTTGTGAGAGCTAAAAATGAAAACAAACTCATGGAGACAGAAAGTAGAGAGATGGCTTACTAGAGGCTTGAGAGGGTAATGGGGGTGACAGGGAATGGTTAGTGTGTATAGAAATATAGATATATAGCTAGATAGAATGAATAAGATCTAGTATTTGATAGCACAACAGCGTGACTACAGTCAATAACAATTTATCGTACATTTAAAAATAACTAAAAGAGTATAATTGGACTGTTTGTAACACAAAGAAAGGATAAATGCTTGGGATGATGGATACTCCATTTATTTTGATGTGATTACTATGCATTATATGCTTGTATCAAAATATCTCCCATAACCATACACATATATATATATACTCACACTATGTACTCACAAAAATTAGAGATAAATAAATATGGTAGACTTTTTTAAAGGTACTAAATAGGATATCTTGTACATAATAAGTATTCAGTAAATGTTTGCAGCCATTATTTCCTAATATGTCAATTAATCTGATTTACCTTAAGCTGTCATTGAAACCTTCCACTGCATATTTGGATGGAGTATAGCCCCCTCCAACTATTGCAAGGCGACCTCCAACACTGGAGACATTAATAACTCTCCCCTGAGCTTTCTTGACCAAGGGAAGCATATTTAGTGTCACACTGATGAGTCCAAACAGGTTCACTTCGACAGGTTCTCTGTAGTCTTCTAGTGTCAACCAGTCAGTGGGAGCCAGCACACCGGGAACACCAGCATTATTGATCAGACCCCAGAGACCTGGAACAGAGAGGAAGGAAAAGAGGTGTGGTAACATAGTACTTATGTGCCACCTTTGATGAAAATACAGCCCCTGCTTTGCACAATGGTGCCATTTCCTCCTTGAAGTCATTTTCCTACTCTGAAATACTTCGCAGTTTTGGGAAGTGATAGCAGAGAGGGTGGGAGGCTAAATTGAAATAGTTGAAGTTCTCACTGTTACTGTATTTCTGGTTCTGAATGTCAAATACTGAAACTCTGTGAGTGAGTCTTTCTGCTTTTTAATCTCAGATGTAGAGTAAATTGATCTATTTTTCCTGCCTTGCTGGATGGTAAGGCCAGAGAATATTTATATAATGTTCTGTATGGACAAAGAGTGACATCAATCTACTTCACACTTATTTTTGGTTAAGAATTCAGTCATTTGCTTGCGTTGTTTAAAATGGGAAACGGTGTTGTTAAAGGTGTTGGAATTCAAGTGTTAAAAATCGAAGCCTTGTCAAATTATTGCTTTTGAACTTCAGAGTCTCAGCTATATGATCAAGATGTACCAGAAAAAATACCACAGACATTTGTTTTTTCCTTTGTGGATCCCAACATCTTATTCATGAGAATATCTCAAACTTCATTCAAAGCCAATTAAAATTATTCTAGTTAAGAATGCAGTCACCGCAGCGAAACCTATTGCAGAATAAACATTTAATGGCTCACTACTCTGCCTTAGTTACTTGAGACACTCAGACTCAAATTATCAGGCCATTTTCAACCTTGCTCATTGAAAATGTGTGAGCTCTAGAATCATTCTGTAGTGAGAAGTGAGTCCCAGGTATCCAGATAGCAATTTGGGAATTGCCCCCATATTCTCCTGTAAATTTTAGCCTACATTCCTTTGCTGTATGTGGGGTGGGGGTGGGGGTGGGGAATAGCACTTCACAGGAGAAGACCATGGAAAGTCAATACTTTTATCTCAGCTCTAAATTCACCTGAGACTTAGGCCCGAGGGTCTTTTGGGCTGTGTTTCCCATGCACACAGACAGCCTGTACTTGGAACTACTCAGAAGCTATCCTAAGATTAGAGAAGTACACAGCTGGTATTTAGGAGACACTTTCTTGAAAGGCCATTTAAAACCTGAGTACATTTTATTTAGCTTTCGTTACCTCCGTATCCTTGTTCCATCCTCCCCACTTCCATGTCCCTCACCTTTTTCCCCGACTTTGTTCTTCACCCACTGGGCAGTCCTCTTGACATTCTCTGGGTCGGTCACATCCAGAATCACAGTATGAAGTCTCTCTGAGGTTTCTGCCTTTAAAGCTGTTGATCCTGATTCAGTCAGACAGGCAGCGATTACATGAAATCCCTTTTTATCAAAAGTTTTGGCTGCCAAGTTTCCAAAGCCCGAGTCACATCCAGTGATAAAAATGTACTTATCAGTGATGTCTGCAATCTTTAGGTTTCCTTTATAAGTCCACAGAAAAACACAGAGGATTAGGAGGCCTAATACCCAAAAGAGCATTTTTTCCCCTGTGTGTGATAGGTACACTCCTTTCTTGTATAATAAAAGAAGATGGTGTCCTGAGTGTTCAAAGTGAAAAAGAAAATTGAAATTAGAACCACCAAGGCATTATAACCCAGGACTGATGAGTTTGACATATTTTAATGCATTTGTGTGAATAAATAGAAAGTTAAAGAAACAATAACTCTTATTTGATTGTTTGTTGGGAAGATGGCCACCTAAATGATAAATTGTTCGTCTAAAGTAATGCAAAAACTAACCAAGTAGTATTCGGAAGAATTAAATGGAAGAGAAGGAGGAGGGGGTCATGGCAAAACTGACATGAGCCATTGAGTTGACATGACCAATCGGAGTTGTGTGGAGTGATGGCATTAATCCTAGGAGTGAACTCGTCTATCAGGAAGACAGACTCTTACAGTAAAATCCTACCTCTTACTAGTTCATAAATCTTACCTCTTGCTAGAATGGGCTTAAAATCTATTAGAATGAATAATTCAATTTTAATTGTTCTGTCATACTCCCAATTATCTTCAAACTGTCAGGAAAAGAACAGCATTTTGGTGTTGCCACTAAGAAGATATCCCCAACTTGGTTTCCATTTTCGTATTTTAAATGGGTTAATGTCAATCTTCAACCCAATTCTGAGATTGTTACAACCCAGTGCAGAGGAGTATGAAAGTGGGAGGCAACAAATGAGTTCACCAAGAAAAGGTGAGATACATGGGAAGCAATTGAGAGAGAAATGCTGGGATGCACCATGTCCCAAACCGGACTCCCATATCCTCAAACTCTGTCTTCTCTGAACACCTGTCTCCTGTGGGAAAAAAAATCACATGGACAGACGATAAAGCAAATTTATGCTGTAAAACTGAAGATTTGACCATATATGCAGCAGAACTAATTGGAAAATTAATTTTGTCAGGGTTAGAGGTAGCCTAGGGCCTAAAATCAAGCAGGTAGAGGGCTTTCTTTCTCTTTTCCTCAGAAGCCTGCATCTGCATTTCCCCTCAGCATATATTACCATGGGGTACTGGTGCCAGGGAACAGCAAGCCATTCAGAAAGAGGAAGTGAACAAGAATCTGAGGGCTATGCCTGGGTGTCAACTCTGTATGGCTGGCTGCCTCAGGTCTGAGTACCATGGGCCCAGCCCTCCACACTCATAGCCATGGGGCAACCCAAGAGGATGAGATCATCAGCTCCCTCACCACAGAGGAGCAGGTCTGAATTGGCTCTCTTAGCCTGTGGAAGGGAGAAGGGCTAAAGAGAGCACCGCATGTGGGAAATACCTTATTTTCTTCCTCCAGGACCCAAAAAGCTTCCTCCTGTGTCCATGCAACAGCATTGCCCTTATTCTTGACCCACCCTTAGACTCAAGAGGGGCTTTGAGTGCCTCACAGAGGACAATCAGTAGGCCCTGAGTTAAAGTTCATACCTTGCGGATGCTTTTGGAATCATAGCTATTCCTGGACACTGTGTTCAACAAGGAACTTCTAGGCCAAGTGAATTTATAGACTTTGGACTTTATTTTCTTACAGTTATTTTCTGATTTTTCCTTTGAATTATTTTTTAAAATGCTTGTAAAAGTAATCTATGCTCAAGAAAAAAACTTAGGAAAAAAGAAGAAAGTAATGATTATAACACTTGACTCAATATTTTTGTGCATTTTCCCCATTTTTCTGTATACGTAAATTTTTCTTTCTATATCAAGAGACATAAATATTCAGAATTTTAAACACTATGCACACAGACACACACACACACCCCCTCTTTATTTCTACTGCTATATGAGAAACAGGCTATTTGAGATTTAAAAAAATTCAATGTAATGTCTTCTTCATGTCTCAAGAAAATTTTGGGCTCTGCTTTTATCTTTCTTCCCCCAGAAGATCTATAACTAAAGAAAAAAAAAAGAATAAAATTGTCATTTCGACCAGGCACAGTGGCTCACGCCTGTAATCTCAGCACTTTGGAGGCTGAGGTAGCTGGATCATGAAGTCAGGAGTTCTAGAACAGTCTGGCCAACATAGTGAAACCCCATCTCTACTAAAAATACAAAAAAGTAGCTGGCAGTGGTGGCATGCACCTGTTATCCCAGCTACTTGGGAGACTGAGGCAGGAGAATCACTTGAACGAGGGAGGCGGAGGTTGCAGTGAGCTGAGATCATGCTATTGCACTCCAGCCCCAGCACAGTGTCAGACTCTGTCTCAAAAAAAAAAAAAAAAAAAAAAAAAAAAAGAATTGTCAGTTGATAAAAATTACCTCAGGGGAATATTAAAATATGTTAAGAAGTTTGGAGAACCTACTTGATTCTTGTGGTGTACGATGACTATTTCTAAAATAGTCAAGTTTTTAGACTACTGTGGCTTAATAACTTGGTATAGCTTTTCCAACTCTTTTCTGTGTAGGAGTTATGAATTGTTACAAGTCAATGTCCACGTAGCAGAATTTCCCCTTCTCAAATACATTACAAATGTGTAATTATGGGAGCAGAAGTGCAAAATTACATATTTAAACCTTTTAAGGAAATTTCATATTTATAAATTCAACTAGTATAGTGTTTTGCTCAAATCTAGCTTCAGTAAATAATCACTGAATGGCTAAATGTTTAATATATTTTCTGAATGGATTCCATAGCTTTCATTGCAATCTAAACTCCTAGGGGAATTATTTGAAGAAGACAAGTATTTGTGGGGTTTTATGTTCTCTAGAGCAGAGAGCTGGAAGTTTTTCTTGTCATTTTTACCAGGGGCATGCATGAAGGAGTAACAGGAAAATAATGGCATATATCAGTAAGACACCGTATGCTGCATTTTCACACACAAGTCTCATTTTATCCTCTCAACAGTGTTTTGAGTTAGAAAGGGCATATTCTTTGCCTCAGAAACCTGTTCAAAGCAACAAAGTGATTTGCCAAGGTCAATGGGACTGGAGTGCTGTTCCATTCTATGAAACAGATGAGGGGCACTGGGGACTGGAGCCCTCCACTCTGGGCTGGGCTGAGAAATGTCTAAGCTGATAAGCTGAGTTGATAAAGTCAACACGTCACAGCTTGCCCATGCTTGCTGAGAGGCTAGGATAAAAGTCCCTTGACCAAAAGCAACATCTGACGTCTGAAGTTGTGGCTACAGGGTCATCTCCCCTCATGGCCTCCTCTGTTACAGTATAATAACTGACTCAAGGTCCCAGAGGGAAAGTAGATGAGGGAATAGGGGAAGGGAAGCCACAAGGAGGATGTGTTCTGTTCCTGTGCATGAAACTGGGTTACCAGCCCCAAAGGGATTGAATTCAATTAAATGGATGACTTGGGCATCTATGAAAGCATCTCAGGCAAAGGGATGCCATTAGAGCTTTGAGAGGGTCTGTGGATAGAATTCAGGGATTTCTCCATTTGGATAGGAAACAGATTCCATCTTTTTTTTTTTCTAAACCGTAACTGAAGTTTAGGGCAATCTTCAATTATCAAAAAAACAACAAACTATGGTAGTATTTGTATTGCCTGTGATTTTGTTACCAATAGAAAAAATAAATATTTTCATGTCACACTGCATTTGGTGGAGTTATCTCAAAATATGATTAATGCTGATTACTCCTTCAAAATTATGGTGGTTATTGTTCCTGCCACCACATGATAATAAAATAAACAAATATTTTAGATATATTTCAATACAGTAGGTTTCTTTTGTAACACTATGTATTTCACTTCAAGGGTTAAAAATTATTCTCACTTCTGAGGTAGCTGTAGTAGTGACAGTCATGCCAATCCAAATTTCCTAGGACATACTCCAAAAAATATGTACAATTCAACAAGAAGAACAAATAAAATCCATGCCACCACCAGAACTAGAAAACAGACAATCCAACTATTTCAAATTATTTGATTGAGAAAATTAGCACAGTTGAGCCCTGAATGACATGGGTTGTTTGGATCCCGTAATGGGATCTAACTGCCTGGATCCACTTATGTGCTTATTTTCTTCAGCCTCTGCCACCCTTGAAACAACAAGACCAATCTCTCTTCATTTTTCCTCCTCAGCCTACTCAACATGAAGATGATAAGGATGAAGACCATTATGATGATCCACTTCCACTTAAAAAATAGTAAGTGTATTTTCTCTTCCTTACGCTTTTAATTATATTTTCTTTTCTCTAGCTTACTTCATTATAAAGGTACAGTTTATAATACATATACAAAATGTGTGTTAATTGACTATGTTATTGGTAAGGCTTCTGGTCAACAGTAGGCTATGTGTGAAGTTTTGAGGGAGTCAAAAGTTATATGTGAATTTTCAACTGCATGGGGCCTCTAATCCCTGTGTTGTTAAAGGGTCAACTGTAAATCAGTTGTGGCTTCACACTGTTAGAAAGAGAAGTAGCAAATATTAAAAGGGAGAAGTTGGAACGAACCCTGTGGAGTGGGATTATAGTTGGAAAAATCAGTAAGAACTCATGGTTTTTGAATAAGTAAATATAGAAATAGGTAACTTTCAGGCTGGGTGCGGTGGCTCACGCCTGTAATCCCAGCACTTTGGGAGGCCAAGGCAAGCGGATCACAAGGTCAAGAGATTGAGACCATCCTGGCCAACATGGTGAAACCCCATCTCTACTAAAAATACAAAAATTGGCCGGGCGCGGTGGCTCACGCCTGTAATCCCAGCACTTTGGGAGGCCGAGGCGGGTGGATCACGAGGTCAAGAGATCGAGACCATCCTGGTCAACATGGTGAAACCCCGTCTCTATTAAAAATACAAAAATTAGCTGGGCGTGGTGGCACGTGCCTGTAGTCCCAGCTACTCGGGAGGCTGAGGCAGGAGAATTGCTTGAACC
>PVKV010014620.1:0-56726 GCA_004027835.1 Alouatta palliata
CTCCCCACCCCCCACTGTCCCTCCCCTTTTTCCCCCTGACAGACCCCAGTGTGAGATGCTCCCCTCCCTGTGTCCATGTGTTCTCACTGTTCAACACCCGCCTATGAGTGAGAATATGCGGTGTTTGATTTTCTGTTCTTGTGTCAGTTTGCTGAGAATGATGGTTAAGGGCCTTAAAAGGCATCGTAAGGACTGGGCTTCTACTCTGAGTGAAGGGATAAGCCATTGCAGGTTTTGAGCATAGGACTGATGTGATCTGACATAAGTTGGCTGCTGTGTTGAGACTAGGTGTAGGCAGGCACAGGTAGAAGAAGAGAGACCTGCTGGGGCTGTTGAAATAATCCAGGGAAGGGATGAAGGTGGCTCATACCAGAAGGGAAGCATTTGGCTTCTGGCTTTATTCAGAAGGTGAAGCCCAGAGCATTTCTTGACCAATTGGATGTAGGTTGGAAGAGAAAGAGAAAAGTCAAGGATGACTCTCAGGTGTTTAGTCTGAGCAATAGAAAGATATCATTTTCTGCGACAAAGAAAGTTTCAAGTGGAGAAGTTTTGGGTAAGTAATTAGGACTTCAATTTTGGACAAGTTGAGTTTTAGATATTTATTAGGTATTTAGGTGGCAATATTGAGTTGGCAGTTGAGTACACATATTTAGAGTTCCAGAGAAAGGTTTATGCTGGATATATAAATGCAGAATTATAAAATTATAGATTCAGATTAAAGACAGCAGATGAAATCACCAAGGGGCTGGTAATAGACAGAAGAGAAGACCAAGGACCGGATTTTTTGGGGTTGTATCAATTCATGAGTTAATGAATTTCTGGTAATAGACAAAAGAGAAGACTAAGGATTGGATTTTTTGGAGTTGTATCAATTCATGAGTTAATGAATTTCTAGCATCCTACATAAGAAATTATTATGATGAGTGCTTCCTTTATTTTACCCTTGAAAAGAATCCACTTAGTCAAATTGGTGTCCATTACTCAGCTTGCTAGACATCAGAGGTGAAATGACAAGAGAAAACTCACATACACTGTATCAAAAAGCCCCGATTTTTCAGTTGTAGGGTCCAAAGAATCCTATCTTCAAAATTAATAAAGGTTGAGGGACCAACTTTTAGGCCTTTGAAGGAAACACAGTGCAAATAACCACTTCCTATATAACTTTTGCAGGTCACTCAACCCTTTTTTATTCTTCCTCCATATTTTCCTGTGTACCTCGGCTATTGATCCTGTGATTTGGATATAGTTTTTACATGATGCTGAAAGCTAAAGTTGTCTATTTTGCTAGTGCACATCTTTGGCAAATTTCCCTGGAGAAAAATGGCCAGAGATGGCCAAATTTTCCAGTTCTTAACAAATTATTTCAGAATAATATTTTAATCATGAAATATTTGTGGTTGATGTAGAGTTAAAATCAAGTCCAACTTACTTAATCTCTGAGAAAGAGGTAAAGTTCTCTGACTCAGGATTATTATTTTAGTTGTTAAAATATCAAAGATGGATGGAAATTCTTATTTTTTCTGATCTTTTCTTATATTCTTTAGATGATTTAGTTACATGTTGATTAACTATTTAAAATACAATTTGCATTCTTTTTTTAGTGTTTATGATTATAATTACATGGAGAAAACTAATTTATAAGACAAAATTTTAAACTGTATATTAAAAAGTAAAGGTTTTCACTTATAGTATTCTCTAAAATAAAGTAAAATTTTATGATTAAAACCTAAATTCTGGAATACAAATTAGTTTAATTATATCCAATAAGGCTTTAAAGTTTTTAAGAATTAGGGCTCAGGAAATTTATCTCTTTACCTGGTTACTTTGATGAACATGTAAAGTTTGTTGCATTGGTTATAAAAGCATTTCCAAAAATATTTTCAAAAAGCATAAATGTACTCTAAGAGAGTCATCAGATGTTTTTGGCACTAAAAAAGGATGCTCTAAGGTCATTAAGAATGAGGTAGAAAACCTAATGTATTAATGGCAAAATGTGGTTGAATACAACTTTATTTATAGCCACTTAAATTTTAATTTCAAATAATTTTCAAGTGTCAGAAAATATTATTATTCTTTTAATCTTCCTTTTCAGCTATTTAAACACATAAGAGCCATTCTTGGCTTACCAGTCATATAAAAACAGGTAGACTGGATTTAGTCTGAGGGCCTGATTATGCCTACACTTACTCCAAATGTTGAACCTCAGAACTTGGACAAATGTCCTTATTTTGTATATCCCTTACCAAAATCATTTTCCAACCACAGGCTAGGTCACTGAATTGTCCTAAACCAGGCTCGCTGATTCTTGCCAAGCCAGCACCAATGTGTGTTGTCATAAGCATTGTTCCCTTCTAAAGAGCAATGCCTTAATATAGGCAGACTTATTAGAGGAATAAGCAAAATGAAAAGAAAAAAAAAGTAATGCTGTCAGCCTACTTGTCAGT
This sequence comes from Alouatta palliata, assembly GCA_004027835.1. Taxonomy (NCBI): domain Eukaryota; kingdom Metazoa; phylum Chordata; class Mammalia; order Primates; family Atelidae; genus Alouatta; species Alouatta palliata. The sequence goes on from PVKV010014620.1 coordinate 2,445, forward strand.
ATAAGCTTATGCTAAACAAAAAGAAGTGAATAAATAATTTTTAGGCCCAAAGTTAATTTGTCTATGCTATATGATTTACTTTTTAAAATTTTAATGAAGGATTTTATGTTATTTTCTTTAGATAACCACTTGAGTTTGTTATTTCTATCTATTGTGTTCTTCTAGATATCTGATTTTGCCACTTAACATGTTAACCACTCTCCTAATTCTGCTGCATCCAGATGTGCTAAGCATGACATGTTTATCTTCAATTAAGTTGTTGATGAAATATTAAATAGGGCAGAGCTGAAGACAGAGTTACCTGAACTCTCTAATCAAGACCATAAATCAACTTGACAATTTATTTCCACATGCCTACAATATATTCATGAGATACTTTGTCTAATGCCTCAAAATACACTGAATTTTCATTATGTTTAAAAGGAAATAAAATTAAATTGGCTGATAATACTTGTTCTTAGAAAATTCATAATGTTTTTAGTGAACTCCCTTTATCAGTTGTCACTAGTCATATGCCTAATAAATAAATAATTTTACTGAGAATTTGTTAAACCCATGTTATTTCTAGTCAGAATCTACTGCTTTCTTGAACTCTGAAAATTAAAAGATCATTTAACTCTCATATTCTTAATCCTCTTTCTTGATCCACAATTCCATATAATGACTAGCATTTGATATATAATGAGATCTGCAAGTATTTTTTGTACTCTGAAATGAAATTCATCAGTGCCTGCAAACTTGAACTAATTTAAAGCAGCTAGGTATGTGTTTGCTTTCAATAAAAATCAGCTTATACAGCCCCAAATTCTTCTAAATCTACCTGTAATTCTCAATGTTTTTTCTTGGTCTCTCATCAGCCTGCCTTTTCCCTTTAAAATCTCTGGAAAACTGCCTCCTCCATTTATTAATCTCAAAATTTGAAAGGTCAGAGTCTTTAAAGTTTTCAAAGTTTGACATTTTTCCTTCCACATGCCACATCAAGTATGATACAGAATTTATAGAGAAAAACTCACTTTAGTAGAATTGGAATCTAATTTTATTAAAAGCTGGACTTTCTCATGGGGAACATAGAGTAGAAAAATCTCTGCTTCATCTCTAAAGACTCTGTAGTAATCTCTTTGAAGCTCACAATGTGAAAATTCCTGGTAAATTTTAAGCTCAAAATGTCGACGTGAATTACCTCCCTAAACAACAGCCTCTGTGCTTCTCAGTTACCATGAGCATCTGAAGTTCCTGATCTGTCTCCTGACAGTCTGTAGTTCAAGCAAGTGTCCAAAATAGAAACAGGAAAACTTAAGACATTTAGATTAACCTTAATCAGCATAGTTTCAAAGATGTATAGTATTAAGACCAAGATGTGAGGTTTTAAATCTATAGCCTTTGAGACAGAATCTCACATTTTTTCTTTTTTTTCACTTACTGTAGGTATTATAAATATGTCACTCTACACATTTACAGTAGGTATTATAAATATACCATATCGGATCAGCTTCTCAATCATTTGCTCACACTAAAGACTCCAAATGACATAAGGCAGAATTTGGTTGCCATGGGAAAATGTGAAAGCAGGACACCAAATGCACCTAAACCCTTGATTGAAAGAGGGGCTGGGCACTATGGCTCACACCTGTAGTCCCAGCACTTTGGCAGATCACTGGAGCCCAGGAGTTTGAGACTAGCCTGGGAAACATGGCAAGATCCCATCTCTACAAAAAAGAAAAGAAAAGAAAACAAAGGAAGGAAAAGAAAAAAATTAGCTGCACATGGTGGCACACACCTGTAGTCCCAACTACTCAAGAGGTTGAGGTGGGAGGATCTATTGAGGCTGAGAAGTCGAGGCTGTAGTGAGCTGTGATCACAACAACCTGGGTGACAGAAGACAGAGAGAGAGTTCCAGTCTCAAAAAAACAAAGAGCAAAGAGTAGCCTGGCACACTGAGACTGCCATGCCCATGAAATTTAGATGCACAGGTTCTGCCAAATGCTAACACTGGAGCAGGAGAATCATGAACTCTACTCTCTGCTCATACACAAAGTATTGTCCTGAATAACAAGCAATAGCAATCTATTGCAGAAAGATGGAGATAGTTTGGGAGAGACTTGCTTCAGTTTCACAGAAGATGGAGGAGGAACACTGAAAAACATTCTCTGGTAGTCCTGATCTCAGTCAAAGTATAAGGTATCAGCAATTTACCATTCGGGGAATTTGAAACCCGTGAAACACTAAATGTAATTATGGCAACAAAAAAACTCAATCCTGGCTTAAAATTACTGACCAGATTGACTCAACCCCCAACATTAAAGGCCTAAAAGTTGAAGAGGCATACCCATTTGGGACATATATACAATTTCCTCCTTTTGACTGTTTTGTTACACACAATATCTGTCATTCAATCAAATATCATAAGATAGATAGAAAAACAAGAAGGAAGTGCCAATTTTTCAATAGGTAAGAGAGTCAACAGAATCAGACCCAGAGATAGGCCAGACATTGGAACTATCTAACATGAACTTCAAAGTAATTATGATGAGTATGCTAAAGAATCTAGTGGAAAAGGTACAATATATGAACGAACAGATAAGTAGTTTTAGCAGAGAGATAAAAGAATCAAATGAAACTTCTAGAAAGGAAAACCATGATAACAGAGAAGAGGAGATTTTTGAGGGGCTTATTTACAACCAGATTACAATAGAAAAAAAAAATCAGTGAGCTTGACTATAGGTCAATAAAATTTTCTCAAACAGAAAAAATATTTAAAAATAGAATGGGACAAAAAGAACAAAGCATGTTGGAGCTATGGGTCAATATCAAACTAGCATACTTTTAAATGGAGTCCCATAAGGAGAGTGAATGAGAAAAAATGACAGAAGAAATATCTAATGACATTAAGAGAAATACCTAATGTACATGACAGGGGGATAGATGCAGCAAACCACCACGGCATGTGTATACCTATTTAACAATCCTGCACCATCTGCACATGTACTCCAGAACTTAAAGTATAATAAAAAAAAGAAAAAAAATCTAATGAAAATAGATGAGAATTTTGCAAATTTAATAAAATACAACAAACTACAAATTGAAAGGCTCAGAAAATTCTAAATGAAGTAAATATAAATAAAATGTCATGCAGACATATCATAGTCAAACTGCTGAAATCCAAAGATTAAAATAAAATATTGAAGGCATCCAGAAAAAAAAATATATTTTGCATAGTAGAACAGAGAATAACAGAAGACTTGCATTCAGAAACTTATATAAGGCCTAACACACAATGGGGCAACACTGTAAATTCCTGACAGAAGAAAACAAAACTTGTCAACCTAAAATTCTAGATTCAACAAAAACAAATTTCAAAAGTGTAAGCAAAATAAATATTCAGAAAAGCAAAAACAAAATTTATTGCTAACAGACAAAGACTGTTTTTAAGAGAAATGTTTCAAAAATAAAGAAAATGAACCAGGTGTGGTGTCTCATGTCTGTAATCCCAGCACTTTAGGAGGCCAAGGTGGGTGGACCACCTGAGATCAGGAGTTCAAGATCAGCCTGACCAACATGGTGAAACTTCGTCTCTACTAAAAATTACAAAATTAGCTGGATGTGGTGGCACATGCCTGTAATCCCAGCTACTTGCAAGGATGTGGCAGGAGAATCACTTGAATCCAGGAGGCAGAGGTTGCAGTGAGCCGAGATTATGCCATTGCACACCAGCCTGTGCAGCAAGAGCAAAACACTGTCTCAGAAAAAAAAAACAGAAAGAAAGAAAATTATTATATATGGAAATATGGAAATTATACTAAGCAAAGAAATAAAAAACCTGAAGCATATAAAATTCATAATAAATTTACAATGCATTTTGGATATTTTAAATCCCTTTTAAAGATAATTGACATATTAAGACAAAAATATTAACAATGTATTACAGATTTACAAAATTTTTACAAGTAAAATATATGATAAATTGTACAAAGAAAGACAGAAGAAACGTAATGTAATTTGAAGGTCTTTATGCTATATGTAAATGAACACAGTTACTTGCAGGTAGACTATGACATGTAAAAGAAAAAAAAGTATATTTTAATTCTGAAGCAACCATTAAAAATATAAAACAAAAAGTACAACTAGTCTATAAATGAAATAAAAGGGAATCATAAACATAATCCAAAGAGAAAGCAGAAAAAGAGAAAAGGACAAAGAACAATCAGATCAAATTAAAAAATGATGGCCTAACAATAGGTTTAAACCCAATCCTATAAAATTTACATTAAATGTAAATGATCTCATTATGTCTGTTAAAAGGCAGAGATTGCCAGACTTGATAAATATGTAAGTCTCACTTACTAATGGTCTACAATAAGTCTACGCTACAATAAACATATACATAGTAAGAAAGTAAAATAATTCAAAAAAGATATACCATCCAATCCTGATCAGAAGAAAATCTGGAGTGGCTTTATTAATAACAGATGAAGAAGATTTTACAATAAGGAGTAGAAGCAGGGTTAAACAGAGATGTTACATGATGAAAAGAGGGTCAAGCCATCAAGAAGGAAACAAATTCTAAATGTGCATGTATTTAATAGCAGCATTTCAAAATAGATAAAAACATTCAGAATAAAAGGAGATATGTACAAATGTATGATTATACTTGGGGATTTCAACATAACTCATTTGGTAATTGATATAAGTAAAAAAAAAGAATAAATATAGAAAATTTGAATAATACTATTAACCAACATGAATGTATTTACATTTAAAAGACTTTGAATCCAACAACAGTGGAACACACGTTCTTCGGAACTATTCATGATAATAATCAATGAGATAGACTATTTTCGGGACCATAAAAGAAATCTCAGTAAATAATTAAGAATTAAAATCATGCAACATATATTCTCTGAGCACACTGGAATTAAACCAGAAATATAGCTAGAAAATATACAAATACACACGTATAAACAGGAAATGGACCCAAAACCCAAATTAGTCAGAGAATAAAAATATTCTGTAATGAACGAACATGAACACACAACATATCAAAATTTATGCAGTGTAGCTAAATGCAAATAGGGAAATATATAGCATTAAATGCATTATTAGAAGGAGAAACATGTCTCAAATAAATACTCTGATCTTCCATCTTAAATTAGAAAGAGAAAAAATGAGGATACTAAATGCCAAGTAAGCATAAGGAAGGAAATAGTGTAGACAAGAGCAGAAATCAATGAAACAGAAAATAGAAAATAATGGACAAAATCAGTGTAACAAGTGGTTTTTAATATCAACCAAATGATAACCCTCCAGCTAGAATTATTAAAAAATAAAGCACCAATTAACAATATCATAAATCAAAAAAAGAACATCAGAGCAGATCCAGTAGACAATAGAAAAATAAGAGAATGTTATGCAACTGTATAACAATAAATTCAACAAATTAAGTGAAACAAACTAATCATTTAAAGTAAATATATTACCAAAGCTCATACAGGAAGAAATAGATTACCTGAAAGCTCTATGTTTATTAAGGAAATGGAATTCATGGTAAACAACTTTCCTTCAAGGAAAATCCAGGTCCACATGGCTTCACCAGATAACTCTACAAACATATAGAGAAAAAATAATACCAATCCCATACAAACTCTTCCAGAAAGTAGAAGAGATGGAATATATCCCAACACATTTTTTGATGCCCATAGTACTCTGATACAAAAACAAGAGAGGTATCTTACACACAAAACAGTGACAAAGTGTCATTCTCATGAACATAGATGTAAGCATCTTTAACAAAGTATTAACAAAGTGATCCCAATAATATATTTAAAAAATAATATATAGGCCGGGCGCGGTGGCTCACGCCTGTAATCCCAGCACTTTGGGAGGCCGAGGCGGGTGGATCACGAGGTCAAGAGATCGAGACCATCCTGGTCAACATGGTGAAACCCCGTCTCTATTAAAAATACAAAAATTAGCTGGGCATGGTGGCATGTGCCTGTAGTCCCAGCTACTCGGGAGGCTGAGGCAGGAGAATTGCTTGACCCCAGGAGGCGGAGGTTGCGGTGAGCCGAGATCGCGCCATTGCACTCCAGCCTGGGCAACAAGAGCGAAACTCCGTCTCAAATAATAATAATAATAATAATAATAATAATAATATATAACTGCCAAGTTATATTTATTCCAGGAACAGAAGATAGGTTCAACATCTAAAATCAGTCAAGGTAATTCCCACATTAACAGACTGAAAAGAATAAAACAAACAAACAAAAAAAACACATCTCAACAGTCCAGAGAAAGCATTTGGCAAAGTTTTATATTAATTCATCATTAAAACTAGTAATCATTAAAATTAGTAATAAAGAAAACTTTCTCAACCTGATTAAAGAAATAGAATGAGAAACCCACAGCCTACATCCTACTGGGGATAGGTTATTAAGTTCCTTCACTTTTTAAATTCAACATTACACTAGAGGTCCTAGTTAGTGTGACAGAAAAAATGAAGGAATAGCATATAGACAGGAAAGGAAGAAATATATAAAAAATACTAAAGAACCTATAAAAAGCTCCTATAACTAAGTAACTTCACCAAGGTTACAGATTTCCAGGTTACAATGCCAGAATCAATTGTATTTCTATATAAAAAATGATGATGTTTGCTTCTGCCTTTCCTTACTACCCTTTCAATTTGTGAGGCTTTTTTTAATCTTAAGATTTTATTTAAGATAAAATTTAAAATTTTATCTTGAATAATTCCTTTCTCCTATTTTTTGAAGTTATTTGTTACTTTTACAGTTTCTTAATTTTAACATTTCATATATTGATTTTAAAACTTGCTGTTGTACATTTTAAGAATATAATTTTTTCTGAGTTTATGTGGATGCCATAAATATTTATGTTGTCCCCTCCTTTCTTGAATTTTTTAATGAACTTGTAATTTTCATTTTGATTATTAGTTTCTTAAAATCTTTGTTTTTTACAGGAGAGATTTTTATTGTTTGCTTGTTTGTCTCACAGATTACTGTCTATAGAGTTTATTTTATTTCTTTAAATTTTTTTTCCAATCATTAGATCAAACCATATGAAATTACCAATATTTTGCTATTTTGATCTACAAAAATGGCTATTTTATGTGATTCAGTCTAACATGTGATTAGTTTGGTGTTTTATCGACATAATAGAAAACTGTCTTGAGTATAGGTACAAACACATATATATCTATGTATACATTTATATTAATAAAAACTGAGCTTATTTACTCAATCTTCAAATATCTGTCTTGATTTCTTTTATCTACTGATGTTTAAGATCTCAAAAAAGTACTAAAATCTAACACCATAATTTTGTAACAAATTTTCAGTTCTTTATGTTTTTCTAGAAGAATTGATTTTGTTTATTAAACCACCATGATGATCTGTACATAAATATGTTTTTTTGTAATTTTGTGAGGCTATTAATAATTAGGTAGATTAAATGAAACATCTTGTGAATGTCAGTCATTCTCTTTACTCAGCCACCTGCTACTTACAAAATGACCATGAAGGGAGTGATATAGGCTTATGCAGGGACTTAACAGAAAGGCATCTACCTCACCAAGTGTGAGATAGTTACCACCACTGCTAAATGCCCAACTACCAACCTCAGAAGCCAATGTTTAGTTGTCAATAATCATTATACCCTGGGGGGACCAGCTGTCCTTTGGTCCCCCTAGTCTAACCCACAAATTACATCAGATCTGCTTCATCATAGAAGAAGTGGAGATATATACTAAGAGCAAAAGACACATGTTCCAGATGTATATTTGTCTTCCATGGCTGTCCCACTCTTTTGTTAGCACCATCATTTATAAACTTTCAAATTGCCATAGTGACTGTTTTCATAGTCCACATAACATTGTTTCCACTTAAGTGACTCATTTCACCACAAAAGAAGCATAACAATTGTGATAATGTTTCTGAATTGCAGTAATCCTACCATTTATTCCATTTCTCAGAAATTGCTGGCTCAGCAGAATGATAGAATGAACCACAGAAGATTCAGTTATACTGCCATCTGCAAAATTACACCTTGAAGAATTGGAGTGTTCTGCCACAGAACAGGGTATAGCCAAAATAAACACATCTTGGAATCATGAGTAGATATATCATCACTGCTAATAATATACCTGCTAATGTTGCCTCCCATTTTTGTATTCTTGGTCTCTGTTGGTTTAGAGGACTTTGTTTCTAAAGAAACACGTCCTATCAACAGATACAATAAAAATGTCCCTGCTAATTGGAAACAAAAAGAAATATAGGACAGCATAATAATGTCACTCATTGAGGTAACATTTGGGCAATGGAACAATTTCACCTAACACTTTAGCCTGCTAAATCTATTACTGCCTTAAATGTTAATAATTTAGGTTACTGGCTTGCAAAGTGTGACCTACAGCACAACAGACATGGGTAGAGCTGCAGAGAACAAGAGACAGAGCTCCCTTCTGCCCCTGTTTTCTCCTTTTGCCCAATGCTTGCCTCCCCAGCCAGTAGCCTGCCTTGCTACTGCTGGCAACTTCCTCTGTGGACACCAGCCAGTGACTTCGTTCCGGGCTTTGCAACTCAGCTAGTAAACTTGCCTCCAACCACAGAGAAAGAGAGAGAGAAAGGGAAAAAATGTTTTTACATAAATTGATATTTTAAATGTATAATTTGAAACATTGTAATTTATGTAAGTAATTAAGTTAGTCAACAAATTCAGTTAAAAAGTTACATGTTAACAGCTTTGCAATTTTAAATTTAGCTTTTGGTTTAAAATTTGTACTTAATCCTATACTGAATTAAAATAATTATACTTATTCTTTTTGCAAATAAAACACAGATATACATAGAGTATATAAACAGAGACTACACCTGTGAAATTAAAATTTGATGGGTGAGTGATCGGAAAAAATTATTTTAAAGGTTCCTTAGAGGGGCAGTAATAATAATAATAATAATAATAATAATAAATGGATTGAGAAATATAGCCTTGAGGCAACTACTCACCAGCAAGCTCAGAAGTAATCAGCAGATGGGGCTTGCCCTTTGACTTATCAGATGTTTCCTATTCCACTAGGGCCTGGGACAATTTTTCTAAAACTCACTAAATAAACCCCTGGTCCTCTTGAACTACGAGGGTTTGGGCAACTAAGTTAGAAAAATAAAACTTTAAGAGCAGGGTGTAAGCTATATAACTTCGAATATTAGTGTCATGAAGTTCTGCTAATTTCAACTCTATAATAGTGCATAGATTCTCCCTTTCCTTAAAGATTAGTGTTTTTCCAACTTTACTTATTTTCTAGGCAGATTCAAATGATGTCTAGAAGATGAGTGGAATTCTATTCAAAATTACCCAAGTAAAAATTATTCTAAATATAATGAACACAGCCTCTCATCTAAGTTTCCCCCTCCAGAATAACATTGGTATTGTGGAACTCATTACTAATAGCTTCCTAATATTATAGCCTTTTCATAGGAGTTGATTCAAAGTTGATGTTTAGTGATTGATGGTGTGACTCTGTGTCCCCACCCACATCTCATCTCAAATTGTAATCCCCATAATCCCCACATGTTGAGGGAGGAACCTGGTGGGAGTTCACTGGATCATGGGAGCAGTTTCCCCTCATGCTGTTCTCATGATAATGAACAAGTTCTCAGGAAATCTGATGATTTTAAAAAGTGTTTGGCACTTCCCCACTGTGCTCTTCTCTCTATTACCTGCTTCCATGTAAGACATGCCTGCTTTCCTTTTCCCCATGACTGTAAGTTTCCCAAGGCCTCCCCCTCCATGTAGAATTGTGAGTCAATTAAACCTGTTTTCTTTATAAATTATCCAGTCTCAGGCAGTTCTTTATAGCAGTGTGAAAACAGACCAATACAGTGGTGTAGGCAGTTAGGCTGTTAGTGAAAACAAAACAGAAATTTGATTGTCCTTATAACAGGACTTTAGAGAGCAGGGTAGAGTTCGCAAACCATGTGTGTGTTCTGGAGAGACCAGAAGGCTCCTGAGTACATTTAGAGTCTTAAGTAACACTGACTCATGTGTACATGGATCGTAAAAGTGCTATTTTTTTCTACAAGTCATCTGTTTATTTATTTATTTATTTATTTATTTATTTATTTATTTATTTTAAGAAAGATCGCTTCTAATTCCTTGTTTTACTCTGGATGGTTGGAATTGAAGATGTCTGATTCCTAGGTAATTGGGTACATCACCTCAAATAATTAAGTGCTAAATGAAATCTTAAGGACTAGAAAGTATATAGTACTTTAGAGTAGAGATTGATTAGTGAGGCCATCTTGTGGGAGGTGAAACTTTAGCTCTGTCTTGAATAAAATGCATGATTTGAATGAAGGAGAGAATAGCACCAGCGTTCTGGGAGAAAGTTGCAGCAGGAACAAAGGCAAAAGAGAGAAATCAGTAAGTCTCATTTGGTAGACACTAAATAACCTGGAATGTAGAGGAAGGTTTATTTCAGAAAACACAGATGTCAGGATGGGCACAGAATATGACTGGCCTTGGATTCCTGTTGATTTCTTTTCTGGTCCTCCTTTATTAATACTTGATTCCCTACGTTCATCACAATACAAGATTTAACTCTACTTTTTGTTTTCTACTGTTAAGAGTTAATCTCTTTTTTCTTTGTCATATCCCTTCATATCGTATCCCCTGATGATGTAAGATTTATAGTAGTCTTTCCTTTCACTCTCTAGTCTAAATTAATTCTTCCTATTCTCACCTTTTTTTTTTCCAGACTTCACCCTCTTCCCGAGCCTCCTCCCCTGAGTAGAACCCAGTGTTCATTGTTGTCCTGCTGTACTCAAAATTTAGCTCCCACTTGCAAGTTGGAACATGTGGTATTCTGATTTCAGTTCCTGCATTAGTTCATTTAGGATAATGACCTCCAGCTTCATCCATGTTGCTGCAAAGGACATGAATTCATTCTTTCTTTTGGCTGGATATTATTCCGTGATGTATATGTACCACATTTTCTATAGCCAGTCCATTGTTGATGGGCATCTATGTTGTTTCCATGTATTTGCTATTGTGAATGGTGCTGCAATGAATATGTGTCTTTGGTAGAATAATTTATTTTCCTTTGGTTATACACCCAGCATAGGATTGCTGAGTTGAATGGCAATTATGTTTTAAGTTCTTTGAGAAATCTCTTAACTGCTTTCCACAGTAGCTGAACTAATTTACATCCTCACCAGCAGAGTATAAACATTCCCTTTTCTCTGCAGCTTCACCAGCATATGTTGCTTTTTGACTTTTTGTAATAGCCATTCTGACTGGTATGAAATGATATCTCATTGTGGTTTCAATTTGCATTTCTCTGATGACTAGTGATATTGAACATTATCTCATGTTTGCTGGCTGCTTGTATGTCTTCTTTTGAGAAGTGTCTGCACATCTTTTGCCCACTTTTTAATGGAGTTGTCTTTTGTTTGTTGAACTTGAATTTCTTATAAATTAGGAATACTAGACATTTGTTGAATGCATAGTTTGTGAATATTCGCCCCCTATTCTGTAGGCTTTCTTTTGTTTTGTTTTGTTTTGTTTTGTTCTGTTTTGTTTGTGTTAGACGGAGCCTTGCTCTGTTGTCAGGCTGGAGTGCAGTAGAGCGTGATCTTGGCTCGCTGAAACCCCTGACTCCCTAGTTCAAACTATCCTCCAGCCTCAGTCTCCTGAGTAGCTGGAATTACAGACACACACCACCATCCCCAGCTAATTTTTGTATTTTTACCAGAAATGGGGATTTCACCATGTTGGTCAGGATGGCCTTGATCTCCTTTCCTTGTGATCCACCCACCTCAGCCTCCCAAAGTGCTGGGATTACAGGCATGAGCCACTATGCCTGGTCTGTAGGGTGTCTTACTCTGTTGATAGTTCCTTTTGCTGGAGAGAAGTACCTTAGTTTAATTAGGTCTCACTTGTCAATTTTTGTTCTTGGTGAAGTTGCTTTTGAGGACTTCATAAGTTTTCTATTGAATTTCTCTAATGATCAGTGATATTGAGCCTTCTTTCACATGCTTGTTTATTCTGTCCTTTTACATCTCCACTTTTGATTGGGTAATGAAGATGAAAATGGAAATTTTTGAGAAATATAAAGCAGGAGAAATTGGGAAGTATAAAGAATATTTTTTAGAGAAACTGTATTTGCACAGGCCCTAAAGTGAATATGAGCAAAGATACTTGTCAGGAACCAAAAATCTAGTGTGAGTACATTTTAGAGAGCAACTAGAGGGAAGTGCAAAAGAGAGGCAGATGCTTGGGCAAGAGCATGCCAAGTCTTCCAGATGCAGCTAAGGCATTTGACTTTGTGACTGAAAGCAATGACAAGCCAGTGAAAGAACAATTTGAATAGGAGTTTAGGGAAGAGTTGAGGGTAATAGAATTTTTCTTTTTGGAAGGAAAAAATTTTCTGACTACATAGTAAAAATGTGTAGAAGTGTCTGTTCACATCTTTTGCCCACTTTTTAATGGGGTAATTTGGTTTTTGTTGAACTTGAATTCCTTATAAATTCTGGATGCTAGACATTTGTTGAATGCATAATTTGTGAATATTTTCCCCTCTTCTGTAGGTTGTCTTTTTTTTTTTTTTTTTTTTTTTTTGAGATGGAGTCTCACTCTGTCACTAGGCTGGAGTGCAGCGGCGTGATCTTAGCTTACTGCAATCTCCAACTCCCTGGTTCAAGCTATTCTCCTGCCTCAGCCTCCTGAGTAGCTAGAATTACAGGCACACACCACCATCCCCAGTGGGAAGCTTGGGCAACTGTCGGGCAGCTGGTTCAGAGATGACTGTAGTGGTCCAAAGAAGAAAGAAGGACAACTTGGACTAACTGCAGTACAGACATGGAGAGAACTGAGTAGACGAAAGGAATGGCTAGTTGAAACAACACTCAGAGGCATGTAAAGGTTTTATGAGCTTGATTCTTACAGAGGGCATTTCTATTTCAAAAAGCACATTTTAAAAATGTTCTGAATTTCTAATTTGTGAAAAGGTTATGTAGGTCAGGGTGTCTCGTCTGCCCACAGCTTGCCCAAGTAGCCAGTCAAAGTTTCCCTAGTGAGGGCATCTTTCCTCCTTAGGCCTCATATTCCAACTGTAGGGTTCATTTAAAAAATTATTTTTTATTAAGCATTAAGTAGAAACAAGCTAATATTTATGAATTATCTGTAAGATATAAATATATGAATACAATGGACATTCCTATACTCACAACCCAATATCAGAAAATTATTTTCTTTGATGCATGCATGCCCCTGTCTGATTCCATTTAATTTCTCTTTCTCTCTGGAAAAAAAAAAATCCTGAAGTTGTGTTTGTATTTATTTGTTCTGCTTTATGCTTTTACCATATAACAGTTTATTGGTAATACTATATTATTTATTTCTGCATGTTTTTAAAATTTTTAATAATATAGCACTTACTATTTTCTGAGTTTCTCTGTTAGATCAATATTATTTTCCTAAGATTTGTCAGTATTACTGCATGTAGTTATAATTTAATTTTCATTATGTTTTAGGACTTCATTGTATGAATATACCATAATTTGGCCATTTTACTTTTAATGTCTTTTTTGTGTTGTATACACATTTTTAAAAATACATTTTTATACAGAGAGTGTGTCTATGAAGATTTCTGCATCTATTTCCAGGTGCATGGTCTCCACAGTTTCTGTATTATAAAAAACTATTACTAGAACTCTTGGCTTGTACAGTATGTCCATCTTCAATTATACAATAAATGCCAAATTGTATTCGAAAGTAGTTGTACCAAGTTACACTTGCACCTGTAGTATACGAGTACTCTAATTATAGCATCATATTCTCTTCAATACTTAATATTTTAGGTAAATTTTTCACTTTTTACTTTATGGATTCTATTTTATGTTTATTTCCTATTACATTAGCTTATTCTCTGGTTTGTATTATCTTCATCTTTCTTCTTCCTTTGGGTATATTATATTATTCTTTACTAATTTTTAATGTTAGATGTTTAGTAAATTCATTTACACAATTTCTTTATTTCTAATGTATGCACTATAAATGTCTCTTTAAATACTATTTAGCCAGATACCGCAAATTTAATTTGACTATTGTTTTGTTTTATTATCACTTGGATCTAAATATTTTTTACTTTAATTAAGACTTCATTTTTGATTTATGAGTTATTTAAAATCACGTTTCTTAATATACAGATTAAGTTAAAAAAGTTATATTATTTATTACAATCACAATTTAGTTATGGTCAGAGAACATGGTCTGTAAGAGGTCAATTCTCTGAAACTTTTTGTGACTTGCTGTAGAACCCAGAAGTAGAAAGTTTTTCTAAATATTCTATGTATGTTTAAATGAGATATGTATTATGCACTTGATAGAATCTAAGATACTCTTATTCTCTCTCTCTACTTGAAAAAACTTTGTAATTCTGATATTCAAATCCATGCTTAATTTTTATTTACTTAATCTATCCATTTCTAAGAAAGTTACATCAAAATCTCCATTGTGGGCTGGGTGCAGTGGCTCACACCTGTAATCCCAGCACTTTGGGAGACCGAGGCAGGTGGATCATGAGGTCTGGAGATTGAGATGATCCTGGCCAACATGATGAAACCCCATCTCTACTGAAAACACACACACACAAAAAAATAGCTGGGTGTGGTGGCACACGCCTGTAGTCCCAGCTGCTGGGGAGGCTGAGGCAGGAGAATTGCTTGAACCCAGGAGGCAGAGCACTACAGCCTGGGTGACAGTGCTAGATTCCTAAAAAAAAATCTCCATTGTGATTTGTGGATTTGACTGTTCTTTCTTGGTTTTCAGTGGTTTGCCTTACGCATTTTGATGATATGTTATTAGGTGCATATAAATTTGTTACATCTTCCTGGAGAACTGAAGTTTTTATTATTATAAGTAATCCTCTTTAGCAGTGGTAATTACTATTTTTGCTTTAAAGCTTTTCTCTGATCTTAATATAAATTGTACTTCTTTTCTTTTTATTTTTTTATTTTCAACCTTTCTCTATACATATATACAGACATGAGTATCGCAAACAATATATAGCTGAATTATTTTTTTAATTTACTCAGTTTAATTTACTTAAACAAAGAAGACTGAGTCATTTTGTAATTTTTATGTGACCCATCATGTCTGCATTCTGTCTTTTAATTTTTTGTTATTTTAAAATGTATTATGTTTTCTCATTCCATTTCTTTGCTGCTACTATTGCATAATTTATTTTACGTTTTACATGGTAATTCGAGAAGTTTTTTATTTTTTTATTTCTTAAATTCTAATATTTGGTAATATATTTACTTTTCTCCAAGAAATCCACTTAGCTTGCATATACTTAAAATACAATGACCACTTTCTAATCTACTGGAAATTGTAAAATACTTTTGTTGTAATTTTTAAAATCACACAATGCATTATTTTAATTGTGGTTTATATACCCAATGTCTACTTAGATTAATCATATATTACCATAGTATTTGCTCATTGTTCCTTCTTGCATCTCAGACTTATGCTCTGGAATCTTTTTCTCACACAAGTGCTTTCTTTATAATTGATTTTTTGCTATTGTGAATAATGCTGCAATGAACATAAGAGTACAGATATCTCCTTGAGATCCTTATTTAAGTTTTCAAAATATATACTTAGAGGTGGGATTGTTGCATCATATGGTAGTTCTGTTTTTTAATTTTTTGAGAAAGTGAGATGAGCCAGTTACCGAAGAACAAATACTGCATGCTTCCACTTACATGAAATATCTAAAATAGTAAAACTCAGAGAAACAGAGAGAATGATGGCTGTAAGGAGAAGAGGGAAGGGAAAATAGAGAGTTGCTGCTCAATGGGTATTAAGTTGTAGTTATGCAAACTGAATAAATTCTAGACACCTGCTATACAACTTTGTATGTTTGATTAAAAATACTGTATGGTACACTTAAAAATTGTTAAGAGAATAAACAATGAAAAATAATAATTGAATTAAGGAGTATCTCTTTGTGGCAAATTTCTGTTTTATTTTGTCTGGAAATATTTATGTATAGCTCTCATTCCTAAAATATTCTCTCTGAGTATATAAATCTGGTTGACAGTTATCATGTTCCTACAGCACATTATGCCGCTGCCTTCCAACTCTCAGTGCTGCTGTTGAGAAGTCAGATGACATTCTAAATGTCTTTTTAAAAATGATAAGCAGATTTTTTCTATTGACTATAAAGTATTTTGAGTTTGGCATTTTTTAGCTTTCAATGTTACTTGGTTGAAAAATAATTTTGGATTTTGATTTTTGTTTATTGGGTTGGTTTGTTTGTTTTTTGGTTAGCCAATTTTTGGGATTAATGAATCTGTAGCTTGGTATTTTTTGTCAATTTTCAGAATTCCTTATGTTTGTTCCCATACCCTGTTACCTCTCTTCATTTCTGGTTTAGGTAAGATACCAATCAGATCTTCATGTTATCCATTATATTTTTAACACTTTTTCATATTTTCCATCACTTCTTTTCTTTGGCCAACATTTAGACGAGGCTTATGATTTCTATTTAAGTTTGTTAATTCTCTCTTTAGCTCAATAAAACATATCTATGGAATTTTTTTATCTCAATGTTCTTATTTTCCACAGCTAGAGGCTTCATTTAAGTCTTTATTCAAATGTATTTAGACACTTTAATAATTTGTTTGTCTTTGCAACTATTTTCAATTATTCCTTTTATTTAAATATAATATACATCTTATATTTTCGTCTAGCAACTTCAAAATATTTAAAATTTATAAGTTTTGTATTGTTGTCAGTTTTCCTGTTTGCACTTGCTCATATGTTTTTTATTTTTATTTGAAGCTCATCCTTTTTAGATCTTTATCTGAGAGCATAGTTCACAGTCGTCTTTTAACTGACTTACTCCAGAGAGAATTAGCACTCACTTCTGCCAATTGCTTAAATATACTATCAAACAAGAATGGTTTTAAACTAAATTATTGGCTTCAGGTTTTCAAAATAAATTTTATCATGCATATTTGAGGCTTACAACATGTTGTTATAAGATATGTACAGATAGGAAGATAGTTACTATAGTGAAGTATGTTAACATACCTATCATCTCACGTACTTACTTTTTGTGACAAGAGTAGCTAAAATATGCTTATTTAACAAATATATTTAATGCAATGCAATTTTATTAATTTTAGTCCTTATGTTGTATATTAGGTCTCGAGACTGGTTCATCCTACATTTTTGCTCTTTTGTAACTTTTGACCTACATCTGCCCACTTCCTCCCTTCCCCAAACCTGTGGTAACCACTGCTTCATTCTCTACCTCTGTGAGTTTGAGTTTTTCTAAAAAAAAATTTTATATATAAGTGAGATTATGCAAGATTTTTCTTCTTTCTCTGTCTGGTTTACTTCATTTAGCATAATGTCCTCTAGATCCATCTATGTTGTGGTAAATGCAGAATTTTCTTCTATTTAAAGGTTAAATAATATTCCATTGTGTATATTATCCACATTTTCTTTATCCATTCATCTGTCAATGTGCATTTAGGTTGTTTCCATATCTTGGCTATTGTGACTAATGCTGCAATGAACATAAACGTTCACATATCTTTATGAAGTAGTGATGTCATCTTCTTTGGATATATACACAGAAGTCAGATTGCTGGGTCATATGCTAGTTCTATTTTTAATTTCTTTAGGAACCTCCATAATCTGTCTCATATGTCTGTACCACTCTATCTTTTTGACAATAGTGAAGCAGGGTTCCTTTTTCTCCACACCCACACCAAAATTTTTTATATCTTGTCTTTTTGATAATAGTCATGGGTAAGAGGTAATAGCTCAGAGTGGTTTCAATTTACATTTACCTTATAATTAGTAATGTTCAGCACTTTTCATATACCTATTGGCCATTTTTATATCTTCTTTGGATTAATGACTGTTCAGATTCTTTGCTCTTTTTTAATTGGGTTATTGGCTTTTCTGCTATTGAGTTGTAAGTGTTCTTTAATAAATTTTATATATTAACCCCTTATTAGATATGAGGCTTGCATTTTTTCCAGCCCAGAAGTTGCCTTATTTTGTAGATTGTTTTCTTTTCTGTGCATAAGCTTTTTCATTTATGTAGTCAATTTATTTATTTTTGTTTTTGAAGCCTGAATTTTAGTTGTCAGGCCCAAAAATTTATTGCCAAGGCCAAACTAGAAATTATCTCCTATGTTATTGTCTTGAAGTTTATCATTTTAGATCTTTTACCTATTTTAAATTGCTTTTTGTGTATGGTGTAAGATAAGTGTTCACTTCTAGTATTTTGCAGGTAGAAAACCAGTTTTCCCAGAACAATTTATTAAATAGGTTATCCACTTTCCACTGTGTCCTCCCGGTGCTCTTGTCAAAAATTAGTTGGCCATATATGTTTAGATTTATTTCTGGGAACTGTCTTCTGTTTCATTAGCCTATGTATCTCTTTTTATGCCAGCACCATACTGTATTGATTACCACAGCTTTGTAATATGATTTTAAATCATAAAGCAAAATGCCTCCAACTTTGTTTTACTTTCTCAAGATTGCTCTAGCTATTCAGGGTATTTTTTGTGCTCCATACAAATTTTAGGATTGTGTTTTCTACTTCTGTAAAGAATATCATTGAAGTTGCTACACAGATTGCATTAAATCTATATATTCTTTTGGGTAATATGGACAGTTTAACCAAATTTTTTTTTCATCCATGAACATGGTATACCTCTTCATTTATTTGTATCTGCTTCAAATTCTTTCATTAACATTTTAATGTTTTCAGTGTACATATATGTTTCACCTCCTGGGTTAAATTTATTCCTAGGTACTTTTTAAAGATGCTATTGTAAGTGGGATTGTTTCCTTGATTTTTTTCCAGCTAGATTATTATTTGTGTTTGGAAATGCTACTGATTTTTGTACGTAGATTTCTGTGTCCTGCACCTTTATTTAATTCATTTTCTAGTTCTAGCAGTGTGTGTGTGTGTGTGTGTGTGTGTGTGTGTGTGTGTGTGTGATCTCTGGGGTTTTCTACATATAGGACTCTATCATTGGTAAATAGTGAAAATTGTACTGTTTCATTTCTGATTTAAATGCCTTCTATTTCATTTTTTCTTTTCTGATTGCTCTTGCTAGTACTTCCATAACTATGTTGAATAGAAGTGAAGGGAGTGGGCATCCTTGCCTTGTTCTGAATCTTAGTGGAAAAGCTTTCAGTTTTTCCCTGCTGATTATGAAACTACCTGTGGGCTTTTCATAAGTAGCTTATATTGTGTTGAGTAACTTTTCTTCTTTACCCTAACTGTTAAAACTTTTTATCATGAAAGAATGCCAAAGTTTGTCAAATGATTTTTCTGCATTAATTTAAATAATCATGTAGTTTTTATCTTATATTTTGAAATTTGATGTATCATATTGTTTGATTTGTGCATATTAAACCAGACTTGCATGCCAGAGATGAGTCTTACTTTAGGATGTATAATCTTTTTGATGTGTTCTTGAATTTGGTTTGCTAATATTTATTATTTTTGCATTGATATTTAGAAGAGATATTGGCTTGTGGGTTTTCTTTTTCCATTGGGGTGTATTTGTCTTGCTTAAGTGTCAAGATGATGCTGGCCTCATAAAATGTCTTTGGAAGCATTTCTTCTGCTCTATTTTATGAAAGAATTGAAAAAAACATTGGTCATAACTCTTTTTTAAACGTTTGGTAGAGTTCAGCCATGAAGCCATCTGGTCCTGCGTTTTTCTTTATTGGAAGGTTTTTAATTACTTATTCAATCTCTTTATTTGTTATTGGTCTTCTCAAGCTTTCTATTTCTTCCAGATTCAATCTTGGTAGGTCATATGTTTTTACAAATTTATCCTTTTTCTCTAGGTTATTCAATTTGTTGGGACATAATTATTCATAATAGTCCCTCATTATTATTATTTCTGAGGCATATGTTGTAAGATCTCCACTTCCATTTCTGACTTTATTTATTTGAGTCTTTTCTTTTTCTTTCTTAGTATAGCTAGGAGTTTGTCAATTTTGTTTATTTTTTCTAAGAACCAACTATTTGTTTTACCAATTTTTTTCTAACATTTTTATGCTCTCTATTTGATTTATTTATGTTCTATTCTTTATTATTTCTTCCATCTAACTTTGGGCTTGGTATTTTATTATTTCTCTTGCTTCTTGAGGTATAATTCAGAGCTATTTATTTGACATCTTTCCTCTTTTTTATGTAGGTATTTATATCTCGAGATATTTTAAAATTTCCTTTTGGTATCTTTTTTGGCTCACTGGAGAATGTTGCCTAATTCCCACATATTTGGAAAATTTCCAAGAATCTTTTGGTCATTGATTTCTAGTTATATACATTTGTCAAAAACAGTATAGATACAATTTGAATCTTCTTGAATTTATTAAAACTTGTTTTGTGGCATAACATATGATCCATTCTGGAGATTCTTCCATGTACACTAGAAAAGGTTGTAGAGTCTGTTGCTCTTGGATGAAAAGTTCTATGTGTGTCTGTCAGGACCATTTGGTTAAAGTGCAGTTCAAGCCTAGAATTTCCTTGTTAATGTTGTCTGATTGAACTGTCCATTGTTCAAAGAGGAGTATTTAATTCCCACACTATTATCGTATTGCTATCTGTTTCTTCCTTTATGTCCATTAATATTTGCTTTATATATTTAGATGTCCCAATGTTTGGAGCACATATGTTTATACTTGTTATGTTCTCTAGATAAATTGAGCCATTATCATTAAATAATGACTAACTTCGACTCTTATAATAGTTTCTGACTTGGAGTCTTTTTTTATCTCATATAAGTAAAACCACTCCTGCTTTTTTTTGTAACTGCTTGCATGAAATATTTTCTTTAATTCCTTTATTTTTAATCTATGTGTATCCTTAAAGCTAAAAATGACTCTATATAGGCAGCGCATAATTTTATCTTGTTTTTAAAATTCATTTAGTTACTCTGTCTTTTGGTTGGAAAATTTAATTTATTTACATTCAAAGTTATTTTTGATAGATAAGAACTTAATCTTACTAATTTGTTAATTATTTTCTGGTTGTTTTGTAGATCCTGCCTTCCTTTTTTCCCATTTTCTTGCATGTCTTTGTGATTTGGTAATTTTTCTATAGTGCTAAGCTTTGATTCCTCTCTCTTTCTCATTTGTGTATGCAATGTCATTTCTTGCTTTGTGTTTTCTATGAGACTTAACATTAAACATCTCATCATTAAAATAGATTATCTTATGCTGATAGCAATTTAATTTAGGTAACATACATATACTCTAGCCTTTTACTCCCTAGACACACACAACTTATATTTTTCTTGTAAAAATTTACATCTTTTTATATTGTGTTTTCCTTTATACCTTATTGTAGCTATTATAGTTATTTTTGGTGATTTGTATTTTTACTTGTATACTAGATATTTGAAAGATGTATGTTTTTGTGTTTGTAATTATTGTTTCTTCTCTTCCAGTAGAAGCATTCTCTTAAGAATTTCTCAATGTCAGTCTAGTGGTTATAAATTCCCTCAGATTTTCATTGTTTAAGAAAGACTTTGTATCTCTTTCATAACTGAAGATAGCATTTCTGGGTATAGTATTCTTGTCTACAAGATGTCTTTTTCTTTCAGCACCGTAAATATATCATCTCATTCTCTCCTAGCCTGCAAATTTTCTGCTGAGAAATTCACTGATAGTCTAACAGTAATTCCACTGTATGAGATTTGATGCTTTTCTATTGCTGCTTTTATAATTCTTTCCTTGTCTTTGACTTTTGACAGTTTGATATAATGTTCCTAGGAGAGAACATCTTTGGGGTGTATCTATTTGCATACTTTGAGCTTCCCTGGATCTGGATGTCCATATTTCTCCCAAGACTTGGGGAAATTGTCAGCAATTATTTTGTTAAATAAGATTTATGTGCCTTTCTTCATTTATTTTTCCTCTGTGACTCCCATGATGCAAAAATTGATTCACTTAATTGTGTCCTGTAAGTCCAATAGACTTACTTTTCATTTTTTTTTCTTTTTTTATTCTCCTGGATTATTTTAAAAGACATGTATTCAAATTCAGAGTCTTTCTTCTACTTGATCTAGTCTGATGTTGAAGTTCTTAGTTGTATTTTTTATTTCATCCATTGAATTCTTCAGTTCCAAATTTTCTGCTTGGTTCTTTTTTGGGTCTTTTTTTTTTTTTTAAGTAAAATAATACAAATGTTGTTCTATTTATTTTACTCAAAGGCAATCACTGGGAATTTTTTTGTGTATTTCCTGCCAATATTTCTTTTTTTTTTTTTTTTTTACTTTAGGTTCTGGTGTACATGTGCAGGTCATGTAGGGTTGTTGCATAAGGGCATACATAACCAGATGGTTTGCTGCCTCTATTGCCCCTTTGCCTATATCTGGAATTTCTCCCCATTTTATCCCTCCCCAGCCCCTGCTGTCCCTTCCCTAGCCCCCTCAGCTGTCCCCAGTGTGTGATGCTCCTCTCCCTGAGTCCACGTGTTCTCATCGTTCAACACCCACCTGTGAGTGAGAACATGTGGTGTTTGGGGTACACTGCTTGGTTCTTTTTTTATTACATTTATGTATGTGCTGAATTTCTCATTTAGACCATGAATTGTTTTTCTAATTTCCTTGAATTAGCTATCTGTATTTTCCTGTATCTTGTTGTGTTTTCTTGAGATCATTATTTTGGATTCCTTTTCAGAAAATTTATAAATTACCATTTCTTTGGGGTCAGTTATTGGAAAAACATTGTGTTCCTTTGTGGTGACAGGTTTTCTTGCTTTTTCATGTTTTTTGTGCCCTAGCATTGATATTCATGCAGGTAAGGTAAAAGACACCTCTTCCAATTTCATAGACTGTGTCTTGTAAGGAAACACTGTCATCTGCAGATACATCTTAGAATATCAATTGAGTAGAGCAGGCTGGCTCTGGTTCTGGGTGGGTGTAGTAGTGTAGTATGCGTGCAGCTTCTTCAGCTGTAATCTGTGTCAATAGTGGCTGTGGGTGCCTCAGTGGTCTAGACTGCAAGATTCTGTGGCATTTGTGGTGTAAGGTAGATTGTGCCAGGTCAGTTTAGGCACTGAGGGGGCAGAGCTGCTCTGCTGACTCAACTATGGCTTCCTTGGGTCTGGGGTGCCAGAATGATCAGTGTGCTGAGTGGCTGCAATTACTCTGTCAACTTTAACATGGCTTCTTACTTGACTTTATTTTTAACCTATGCAAGAAATGTGTTTCCTCAAACTTAAATAAAAGACAGTTCATGGTTATAAACCAAGGAGAGTTTTTCACTCAATTCAATGCCAACATTTGAGATAGGTAATTTTTCCCTCCTGTGGTTTATAACAGGTGTTATTTTTACTTCACTCTTACACAGAAGCCCTTTGGAGTCCCAGACTTTTGTGAAGATGTTTCCAATGATATTTTCCCCATTGTTCTACCTCTAAATTTTGTTTTCTAATCCTGTGCCCCAAAGGCCATAACAACCAAATCTTAAGTTTAATCTCTTTTATTTCCCCATTAATAAATATGCCTGATATGGTTTGGCTGTGTCCCCACCCAAATCTCATCTTGAATTGTAACTCCCACGGCTTCCATGTGTGTGGGAGGTGACTGAATTATGGGGGTGGGTCTTTCCCATGTTGTTCTTGTGATAATGCAGGAGTCTCATGAGATCTTACAGTTTTTTAAAAGGGGAGTTTCCCTGCACAAGCTCTCTTCTCTTGTTTGTCACCATTGAGCTGTGCCTTTCATCTTCCACCATGATTCTGAGGCCTCTCCAGCTATGCAGAACTGTAGCCCAATAAATCTCTTTCTTTTATAAATTGTCTGGTCTCAGGTATGTCTTTATCAGCAGTGTGAAAACGGACTAATACAATGCCTCTTGATAAATGTGTTTCCTTTTTATTTTCTCTTATAACATGTTTTAAGTTTCACTGTTTTTTTCTAAAATTTTCCTTTTTAAAGTAAGTGTTCAGCAAGTGTTTGATTCTTTGTAACTATATATTTAATCTGTCAGTATTCAATACTTGTTTTACTTAAAATGAGTGAGCTTAATAAATACAGGTTCTATTGTTAGTATATCCAAAAAGTCTTGGTATAGAAAGTTTACCAATACAAAGTCACATTTTTCAGGAATATATTCAGTACTGTATACTAGCATTGGAAATTCATCAACCATTGTCATTTTATTTTATTTCACTAGTATTCAGAAAATATTTTTTCAAATATATGTTTTTGTCAAATAATCCTACTTAGTTACTTTGTATAAAATTATGGGGCTATGCTATTACAAATAAATTTACACATATTTTAAAAATATCTACTGTTTAAAGGTATAAGCAAAAAAAAAAAAAAAAATCAGATGCAAAAACAATGTTATTAGTAAAAGTGACCGAGGTCAGTGAGTAAAAGCAAGACAGCAATAGAACAGTAAAATAATAAGAAAATCATCCAAATAAAGGATGTTTAAAAAGATAGCATCTTGGAGCTTTAGGGCCCTTCCAGTATTATGCTTACTTAAGGTGACAAGTCTTTGGATCAGACAGTCCAGCATCCTATCCACTTTTTATGATTTAAATGTATGTTGAAGGCCTTTCTCTAGAGCAATAGGTTTGAATGTATTTTTTAAAAAGCTGACTATCCTGTCACCACAGTCACCTACATGTTGAAAATGATAAGTGAATCAAGCTTATATAAAATGCAATCAGGTACAAAAAAATATAATAGTCACATGATATTTTTCTGTGCTGTTTTCTCCATTGTAAATAATGCATTAGCTAGCTCTTGTTTTGCCTAAGACATTAAGAAACTACTAAAATTTAACATTCAAATTGACACACCAAAGATTCTATTTCCAATAAAACACATTAAATGAAGAGTTATATACATATCCATCTGTGAATCATTAGCATCATCATAATATACTGTAACTTGTATATTACTTTATAATTAAAAAGCACTTTCAGGCATAGCATCACACTTTTGTTTCACCCATAGAAAACCTGTTGAATAGGCAGATAAAGTATTATTATCCTTGTTTGTACAAATTGGAAAACTGAGTCACAGGAGTAATATGTAAATATCTCAAGATCTCACAGCTAATAAGTGGCAGCAAACGAATACTATTTTTTGCTTGGATATATTCAGACTGGAGCACTCTGGAAGCCCAAAAGCATGGGGGAATATTATAATAGGGGCATAACTGAGCCTGGAGAAAAGGGAGAAACTGGAGAACTAACCAATAAGAAGACTCAATTGTCACCTAACAAATTCTGCAAGTGATGATTTTTAAAACATCCAGTTAGGTGGGTAGCAATGAATCTGATTAATAGGTAATATTTAACAATCAGATCTACAGCAACAATGGCTCTAAGCTCTTTCCATACAGCTAAGATCCAGGGAAAGAGGTATGGATAGGGTAAAATAGCTTATAGAATCAGACTGAAAAGTACAAGGAAAAGTATGTGGGCCTCTGCTAAATGCACTGCAAGTTTACAGTTGATCTAAGCCCATAAACATTTGGTATGAACTGGAAAGATGCTCAATTGAGGAATCAGAGCAAAATCTGAGTCCTATGGCCTGACAATAATCAGAGAATGTTGCAATACTGTTACAACAAATAGGTAAGAGTTTCACCTTGTTGCATTAGTCTCTGATTTTAATTGATTAAAAGAAAGACTTGGTTGGGATGAAGAAGAATCAGTGGTATTAGATTATCTGTTCTCAAATGAAGAGGAGTGGCTTAATTCCAACTGTTACTTAAGCATCTCTCATCCCTTCTCTTACATAAGGTCAAGATTTGAAGAGTATGATGTTGGTAGAAGATATTTTCTGGTCATTTGTTCAGCTACAGTTAATCTGATGCTCCATTATTCCAAATGTATCCTGAGAGCATAAAGTGAATGTCACAGGATTGAGATTTGACAAGGGTTTCATATGTTTTGGCATAGTGAACTTTTTTTTTTTTTCAGAGAAACAGACTTTCTGAATTAGATAGGTGATTTTTTTCAGTGACTGAAGTCTGCTATTTTGTATCTTGATGTTTTTAACTCATTAAAGAGGTCATGGGTTGAACCTAACGCAAGAATCCTTAATCTTTAAAGCCATAAATTAAAACCTGGAGAAGAAATTGAAATCCAGCTACTGAAAGGGTTTAGCAAAATAAAGGAATGGGACATAGTTATTTTAACAAATGTTGTATAGGTGATATTCAGTACAAATATATATGAACATAATAATCACAAAACTGTTATGAAAGTAGTATAATCTCTGTGGACCTGGTCAAATCCATGAGCAAGCATTCCCTTGGAGGCCCCGGACCACAATGAAAAGCTGTGTGAAAGCTAGCCACCCACTAGTTCATGCTACCCTCATAGGCAGGTACATTGGATATGGGCATAATTCGCCCAATTACAGAAGCCTGAGAATAAGAATTTAGAAATAAGAGTATGCAATATAGTTTAAAGTAATGCTGGGAAGGTACAAAAATGAGCCTACTGGCATTTTCAATTGTAAGTCAGTGTTAGGATGAGCATGTAATTTATTTCCAAACCGAAAGAGTTTTGAGATTAAAACAGAATGTTACCAATCATTATGCTGAGACAACAGGTGTACACTGGGACTGTCCCTGGAATTCTTGAAATATAGTCACTTGGGGTATTCATGATCTGTGTCAGTAAAATATTTAGATGATGGGTTTAGAAGAAGTATGGGTTAATAACAATGACAGCATCCAGCACACACTAAGTACTTGATATTATCATTTCTAAGTACTTTAAAGTATTTCATTTAGTTTTCACAGCAATCCTAAGATAAGACTTAGGTACAATTATAATGTTCATTTTACAAATGAAGTTATTATAGCACATAAAAATTAAAGAATTTAAACAGTGTCACAAAGTTAGGAGGCATAAGATCAAGATTAGAACCTATGTTGCATGGCTTCAGAGTCCACATTCCTAACTACTATGCTATGTGCTGCCTAATCATGAGTCTATTTTAGTCCATTCTCATGCTGCTAACAAGACTGGATAATTTATAAAGAAAAAGGTTTAATGGACACATGGCTGGAGAGACCTCACAATCATGGCAAAAGGGAAAGGAGGTGCAAAGGCACATCTTACATGGCAGCAGGCAAGAGAGTGTGGGCAGGGGAACTGTCCTTTGTAAAACCAGGAGAACTCATGAGATTTATTCAGTATCATGAGAACTGCACAAGAAAGATCTGCCCCCCATGATTCAATTGCCTCTCACCAGGTACCTCCCATGGCATGTGGGAATTATGGGAGCTACAATTCAAGATGAGATTTGGGTGATGACACAGTCAAACCATATCAATAAGTTAGAAAAGGATGGGGTGAAGTAGAGGAAAATGAAAAAGGCAGATGTCATCCTAATGTTTTTCATTCTTAGTTATCTTTTTAGTGGCTTTTTAGAGAATGAAAGGAAAAAAAGTGGTACCTAGAGGATCCTTAAGGCTATGAAAGGAATATAGGGGAGACAAACATTTATATACAGAGATTGAGGATCCAAAGAAGAGAAAAAGCTATAAAATATAAGAGAGGAAAGGAGCAAGATCTCCTTACTACTGATCTCGATGACTTTGTCCAAGTACTCAGATAAGAGAGTTCTTCAATGTACACAGGATTTTGTACACACCCCACAGCTTTCTATATCCAATTAAGAAACACTATCAGTAAAGTTTGTTACTTAAGATCATGGTTACATCTATATGATAACGCATTTTGTCTATAAAATATGTTAAATAAATAAGCTAAAATCAATTTTATACTTTTAAGTTTCAGTGACTTGTTTTCTTTTATATTTGACTGTTCTCAGTTAAAATAAATTCTCTTTTAAAATAGATATTGTGGATCATCATGGCAAATGGGAGACAGGACTACATTGAAGCTCTGACTCCGATGGACAGAGCAGTGTGCAGAGGTGAGTGACGGCAGGAATAAATAATGAATCCTGAGAGTACCCACAGATCCTGTGAAGGAAGCAGACTGCTCCCGCAGGACCCAGAAGATACCCCAAATACTTTGAGTACCCAAGCTGTGGAAGTAGCAAAGGGAGACCCTATACTCCTAAACACACATCTCTACTGGGAAATCTGAAGATCTAGTTTGCAGGAGAAGATTCTGACCTTACCTAGAGCTGAGTCAACTTAGAGAGCCAAGTGAAATATAGGGCTAGAGGAAGCAAGGGTAAAAGCCCTGGGAGCTTGATGGGTCTCTGAGGAGGTTATTCCTGCCTGGAATCACAGGGATCCTTTGGGAGGGTGGCCAGAGGTATGGGGAAAATGCCACAGGGAGAAGGAAGTCTCCAGCTGAACTTTGTAACAATTTGAACCAGCTGAGAAGCCTCCTGGCCAGAACTTTGGAAAGGGTGTGATTCTGGCATGCAGACTCCACAGGAAGGGGAAGAACTAAAGCCCTTTTCTTTTGCAGCTTGGAGGTGGGTATCCTGGGGCAAGTTCTCAGCCCTGCTTGCCCACTGCCTGAAATAAGACTTGGTGCTGTTAGTTGGGGGACATGGTGGGAGTCAGGCCAGCCCATCAGACTGTGTGGGAGCTAGGTGAGGCCTATGACTGCTGACTGTCCTCCACTTTCCTGACAACGTGCATGACTAAGCAGAGGTAGCCATAATCCTCCTAGGTACAGAACTCCATTGACCTGGGAACCTCATCCCCATTCCCCATAGCAGCTACAGCAAGACCCAACCAAAGAAAGTCTGAGTTCATACATGCACAGCCCTGCCCCCACCTGATGGTCCTTTCCTACCCACCCAATAAAACCTTTCGGCCTTCCAAAAGGGTTGAGACTAATCTACAAATTTTCCTAATATTTCTCTAATATTTTTCCAGCCACCCCGAGTGAATCGCAACAAAAAAAGCATTCAACAAAATTCAGCATTGCTTTATGATTAAAACCCTCAGCAAACTTGGCATGCAAGTGACACACTTCAATGTAATAAAAGCCGTCTATGACAAACCCCCAGCTACCATATTGAATGGAGAAAAGTTGAAAGCATTTCTTCTCAGAACTGTAACAAGACAAGGATGCCTACTCTCACCACTCCTCTTTAACACAGTACTGGAAGTCCTGGCCAGAGCAATCAGACAAGAGAGAGAAGTAAAGACGATTAAAATTGGTAAAGAGGAAATCAAACTGTCACTGTTTGTTGACAATATGGTCATTTACCTTGAAAATCCTAAAGACTCTTCCAGAAAGCTCCTAGAACTGATAAAATAATTCAGCAAAGTTTCTGAATATAAGATTAATGTACACAAATGAGTAGCTCCTCTATACATCAATGGCAACCAAGTGGAGAATCAAATCAAGAACTCAATGCCTTTTATAATAGCTGCAAACAAACAAAAACAGAAAGAAAAAAAAAAAACCCTTAGGAATACACCTAACCAAGGGAGTTAAAGACCTCTATGAGGAAAACTACAAAACACTGTGGAAAGAAATCATAGACGACACAAACAAATGGAAACACATCTCATGGTCATGAATGGATAGAGTCAATATTATAAAAATCACCATATTGCAAAAGCAATCTAAAAATTCAATACAATCCCCATCAAAATACCATTATAATTCATCACAGAATTAGAAAATACAACTCTAAAATGCAAAGGTACCAAAAAAGAGCTCACATAGATAAAGCAAAACTAAGCAGAAAGAACAAATTTGGAGGCATCACCTGATTTCAAACTACACTATTAGGCCACAGTCTCCAAAACAGCATGTTGCTGGTATAAAAATATGCACATAGACAAATGAAACAGAATAGAGAACCCAGAAATAAACCAAAAAACTTACAGCCAACTGCTCTTTGACAAAGCAAACAAAAACATAAAGTGAGGAACGGCTACCCTTTTCAACAAATGGTGCTGGGATAACTGGTTAGCCTCATGTAGAAGAATAAAAGAAGGATTATTATCTCTCACCTTATGCAAAAAGCAACTCAAGATGGATTAAGGTCTTATATCTAAGACCTGAAACTTTTAAAATTCTAGGAGATAACATTGGAAAAACCCTCCTAGACCTTGGCTTAGGCAAGGATTTCATGACCAAGAACCCAGAAGCAAATGCAATAAAAACAAAGATAAATTGTTGGGACTTAATTAAACTAAAGAGCTTTTGCACAGCAAAAGGAACAGTCAGCAGAGCAAACAGACAGCCCACAGAGTTGGAGAAAATCTTCACAATCTATACATCTCACAAAGGACTAATATCCAGAATCTACAATGAAATCAAACAAATCAGCAAGAAAAAAATAAAAACACACAATTCCATCAAAAAGTGGGCTAAGGACATTAACAGACAATAATCAAAAGAAGATATACAAATGGCCAACAAACATGAAAAAATGCTCAACATCACTAATGATCAGGGAAATTCCAATCAAAACCACAACGTGATACCACCTTACTCCTGCAAGAATAGCCATAATCAAAAAATCAAAAACAGTAGATGGTGGCATGTATGATTTATGATTAAAACCCTCAGTATCAAAAACAGTAGATGTTGGCATGTGTGATTTATGATCTAAATTCAATTACTACAGTTGCAGAGGTAATTCTTCTTTTTTTTTTTTTTCTATTGTAAACATTTTTGGGTTAGTCCCAAGCCTTATACATTTCTGTAATTGTTTCTTTTCCTGTTTGATGACTATCACAATGTTTTACACATCTCAGGTATTCAATATGCATCTGTTAAATAAATCATGGCTTCAGAAAACATTTTGAAGCCTTTCAGTAATGATATTTTAGAATATTTTGCTTGCAGTTTGAATTTTAAAAATTGTTCAGTTTCTCAATTACTTTTTCAGCTTTCTGAAGTCAAAAGGAAAAAAGACTGCCTTACAACCAATTCCAATTTTCAAACTTTTAATACAATTTAACATATGAATTTCAGTTGACAGTTGGTGTGTGTTTTATATCCTGCTGATTGCATGCTTGCTAAAAGGTGATATCCAAAAATATAAAATTCAACAAAAGATGTGTCAAAATAAATGCCACTTGATTTCAGTATTAATTTATGACAGAATTATCACTTCGAATTGTATGAAGTAGATTCCAGTTTTCTAAATGTTGCATTCCCAGAATAAACATGTAAACAATGAAATGATGATGACAAATGTAGTCTGAGAGCTGGAGAAAACGTAAAAAACTGGATGCTATAGTTTAGACATGAAGGATTCAGTCTTATCTTCATAGAAACATGTGTTACTTTAAGGCATTTCTTTTTTTTTTTGTACTTTAGGTTTTGGGGTACATGTACCGATTATGCAGGATTGTTGCATAGGTACATACATGGCAATGTGGTTTGCTGCCTCCATCCCCCTATCACCTATGTCTGGCATTTCTCCCCATGTTATCCCTCCCCAACCTCCCTGCCACCACTGTCCCTCCCCTAGTTTCCCCCAATAGACCCCAGTATGTGATGCTCCTCTCCCTGTGTCCATGTGTTCTAATTGTTCAACACCCACCTATGAGTGAGAACATACAGTCTTTGATTTTCTGTTCTTGTGTCAGTTTGCTTAGAATGACATTTCCAGATTCATCCATGTCCCCACAAAGGATATGAACTCATCGTTTTTTATGGCTGCATAGTATTCCATGCTGTATATGTGCCACATTTTCCTTGTCCATTCTATCATTGATGGGCATTTGGGTTCTTTCCAGGTCTTTGCTATTGTAAACAGTGCCACAATGAACATACCTGTGCATGTGTCTTTATAATAGAACAATTTATAATCTTGGAATATATACTCAGTAATAGGATTGCTGGGTCAAATGGAATTTCTATCTCTAGATCCTTGAGGAATCGCCACGCTGTCTTCCACAATGGTTGAACTAATTTACACTCCCACCAACAGTGTAAAAGTGTTCCTATTTCTCCACATCCTCTCCAGCATCTGTTGTCTCCAGATTTTTTAATGATCGCCATTCTAACTGGCGTGAGATGGTATCTCAATGTTGGTTTGATATGCATTTCTCTAATTACCAGTGATGATGAGCATTTTTTCATGTTTGCTGGCCTCATATATGTCTTCCTTTGAAAAGTGTCTGTTCATCTCCTTTGCCCACTTTTGAATGGATTTGTTTGTTTTTTTCTTGTAAATCCGCTTTAGTTCTTTGCAGGTTCTAGATACTAGCCCTTTGTCAGATGGGTAGATTGCAAAAATGTTTTCCCATTCTTTTGGTTGCCAGTTCGCTCTAATGATTGTTTCTTTTGCTGTACAGAAGCTCTGGAGTTTAATTAGATCCCATTTGTCTATTTTGGCTGTTGTTGCCATTGCTTTTCATGTTTTAGCCATGAAGTCCTTGCCTATCCCTATGTCCTGAATGGTTTTGCCTAAGATTTTTCTAGTGTCTTTATGGTGTTAGGTCTTACGTTTAAGTCTTCAATTCGTCTGGAGTTAATTTTAGTGTAAGGTCTCAGGAAGGGGTCCAGTTTCTGCTTTCTGCACATGGCTAGCCAGTTTTCCCAACATCATTTATTAAACAAGGAATCCTTTCCCCATTGCTTGTTTTTTATCAGGTTTGTCAAAGATCAGATGGTTGTAGATGTGTGGTGTTGCCACCAAGACCTCTGTTCTGTTCCATTGGTCTATATTTCTGTTTTGGTACCACTACCATGCTGTTTTGATTACTGTAGCCTTGTAGTATAGTTTGAAGTCAGGCAGCATGAGTCCTCCAGCTTTGTTCTTTTTGCTTAGGATTGTCTTGGCTATGTGGGCTTTCTTTTGGTTCCATATGAAGTTTAAGGTGGTTTTTTCCAGTTCTGAGAAGACCATCATAGGTAGCTTGATAGGGATAGTGTTGAATCTATAAATTAATTTGTGCATTATGTCCATTTTGACAATATTGATTCAAGGAAATACCTAAAATTGACACCCTATCATCAAAATTGAAACAGCTAGAGGAGCAAAAAAACTCAAAAGCTAACAGAAGATAAGAAATAACTAAGATCAGAGCAGAACTGAAGGAGACAGAGACACAAAAGAACCCTTCAAAAAAATCAATAAATCCAGGAGCTGGTTTTTGGAAAAGAACAATCAAATAGACAGCTAGCCAGATTAATAAAAAAGAAAAGAGAGAAGAATCAAATAGATGCAATAAAAAACGATAAAGGGGACATCACCACCAATTCCACAGAAATACAAACTACCATCAGCGATTACTATGAACAACTCTATGCACATAAACCAGTAAACCTGGAAGAAATGGATAAATTCCTGGACACTTGCATCCTCCCAAGCCTAAACCAGGAAGAAGTCTAAATCCTGGATAGACCAATAACAAGGACTGAAGTTAAGGCAGCAATTAATAGCCTACCAACCAAAAAAAGCCCAGGTGCAGATAGGTTCACAGCTGAATTCTATCAGACATACAAAGAGGAGCTGGTACCACTCCTTCTGAAACTATTCCAAACAATCCAAAAAGAGGGAATCCTTCCCAAATCATTTTATGAGACAAACATCATCCTTATACCAAAACCCAGCAGAGACTCAACAAAAAAAAAACAACTTAGGCCAATATCCATGATGAACATAGATGCAAAAATCTTCAATAAAATACTGGCAAACCAAACAGCACATCAAAAGCTTATCCATCACAATCAAGTAGGCTTCATCCCCGGCATGCAAGGCTGGTTAAATATATGCAAGTCTATAAACATAATTCACCACATAAACAGAACCAAAGACAAAAAAAACCGCATGATTATCTCAATAGATGTAGAGAAGGCCTTTGACAAAATTCAACAGCTCTTTATGCTGAAAACTCTCAATAAAATAGGTATTGATGGAATGTATCTCAAATTAATAAAAGCTATTTACAACAAACCCACAGCCAATATCATACTGAATGAGCAAAAACTGGAAGGATTCCCTTTGAAAACTGGCACTAGACAAGGATGCCCTCTCTCACCACTCCTATTCAATATAGTATCGGAAGTTCTAGCCAGAGCAATAAGGAAAGAAAAAGAAATAAAGGGTATTCAATAAGGAAAGGAGGAAGTCAAATTGTCTCTATTTGCAGACAACATGATTGTATATTTAGAAGACCCCATCGTCTCAGCCCAAAATCTCCTGAAACTGATAAGCAACTTCAGCAAAGTCTCAGGATACAAACCAATGTGCAGAAATCACAAGCATTCCTATACACCAACAACAGACTGACAGAGAGCCAAATCAAGAGCGAACTGCCATTCACAATTGCTACAAAGAGAATAAAATACCTAGGAATACAACTAACAAAGGATGTAAAGGACCTCTTCAAGAAGAACTACAAACCACTGCTCACAAAAATCAGAGAGGACACAAACAGATGGAAAAACATTCCATGCTAGTGGTTAGGAAGAATCAATATTGTGAAAATGGCCTTTAGCCATTTAAAACATATATTCTATGTGGGGGGATAGCACAAATGCATGCACACACACACACATATTCAGATTGTGGCTTTATTAACAACAACAACAACAAAAAGCTATTTCTGTGTGCATAAAGACAAGCCTATGGTACATTAATGATAAAAAAAAAAATGCACTTTTACTCGTAGATTCCTCCATCTCATCTGACTATATTTTCCTCCATCCTTTGGATAAATAAAGTGCCCACCTTAATATTTTACCCAAATAATGCTTTCTATAATTTCTGCCTCGTACATCAAAATAATCTCCTTAGTGTCGTAATTGTATACAGTACTTACTTTAGACCCTATAATTTTCTACATTTTATATTAGCATGTAGGAAAAATAATCTGAAATTGGAAGTATTTGCAACAGCACCTAGAACTACATAAATACACTCAGTAAATATTTATTAGGTTAATATTTGTGAAGTACATAAGTGAATAAAAAGCATATCCAAATAGAATGGCAAGGTGTATTTATTTGAGTGGCCCAGAATGATGGTGTTTCCAGAACTAACAAAGCTCTAATTCCAAAGTTCTTAACTCTTGGCACATCCATTTTAAGTGTCTCTCTCTTTTAGATAAAAAAAATTTTTTTTTTCCATTTGTGACAAATGTTACCAGCATTTTATGTGGACATGTTAAGTCTTTTCCCCCTTGGTGGAAAGCTTAAGTATTTCAGAATTAAAGTTTCAGAACTTTAATTAACTTTAGAGATTATGCTTACATAATTCTACATTTTGCAGATGAGGAAACTGCTACTTAGTGCAAGAAACAAGGTTAGCATGCATATCGCCAAGTAACGTCTTGGAATTTTTTTAATGCTGACATAGATCAACATGAAAACAGAGAAATCACAATTGGAGAATATAGTTTAAGGGAAAAATTTCAAAATTGGGATTCTGGAACTCACCAAGAGCATCTTATTATTTATGAAATTTTGTTCAAGATTTACACTCAATTCTTGGTCAGTGAGCTCTCACATTGCCATCTCATTAGGGTCACTCAATGGATGTTAGCTTCATCCTTTTGGGAGGTCATAAATCACTGTTTGCTATAGTTTCTTAAGAGTACATACTTACGTCTTTTATTGAGTTAGTTATTTACTCCAGTTTTCTATGTATGGCCTGTTTTGGTTTTTATTGAATATATTTGCTTAATATTTACCACTAGATCACTGCCTCCTTTCCAGCTCTAGTTGGCACCCTAAGACCAAGTTTCTTTCATTCAGGTAAATGACTGGAGTGCTGCCTGTCCTGAAATAGGGAGGTTCCAAAGGATTTACCCCAGGAATGTGTCAAGGCTTGCTAGGGGTTTATGCCCAGGGAACCTACAGAATGTATCTCCTACACCATGATGCTGCTGAAGATTCACTCTGATGTATCATCCCCCTTGGCTGAGTAGCAGAGCAGAGTTTCCATGGATGGGGATGGTAGTTTTACCCTTTGTCTCTGGCTGTCCTCAGGGATACTTCTCTCTTCAGATATTTATAATGCTTCCGTAAGTCTTGGCTTAAAGCAAAGCCGAGTCTCTTGAAAAGGTACCCAAGATGATGGGGAAGATGGCTAACAGCCTCAAGCTCACTTTTCCAGTTTAGAAACTATAAGTTTGGGGAGATTTTCCAAGTGTTTGGTACCAAGCAGAATGGGAGATGGGGCATTGTGGATGTAGAAGTCAGATTCTCTTACCATCTGCTTGAAATTTTTTCACTTGTCTGTGGCCATGGATACTATTTCATCCTTATATTTGAGTTATGGTACATTGCTGGTAAAAGTCTCACTCTTATGTGTTTGTTTTTGTTTTTGTTTTTCTCTGTGTGGGGAATGTGGGGGAGCAAAGCCAGTTTGCTTCTATGCTGCCATTTTAGAAATAGCAATTTGTGATCCTTTCCATGATTGAAAGTTTCTTGAGGTCTTCCCAGCCATGTTTCTTGTACAGCCGATGGAAACTTGAGCCAATTAAACCTCTTTTCTTTATAAATTACCCAATCTCAGGCAGTACTTTATAGCACTG
The DNA here is from genome assembly GCA_004027835.1 of Alouatta palliata. NCBI lineage: Eukaryota > Metazoa > Chordata > Mammalia > Primates > Atelidae > Alouatta > Alouatta palliata. The sequence continues at coordinate 38,934 of PVKV010014620.1, forward strand.
CAGGAACAACTGATACAGAAAATTTATACCAGCAGTGGGGCATTGCTATAAATATACTTGAAAATGTGGAAGTAGCTTTGGAACTGGGTAATGGACAGAGGCTGGGACAGTCTAGAGAGGTCAGAAGAAAGCAGGGAAATGAGGAAAAGTTCATAATTTCCTAAAGTCTTGTTGAATGACCAAAATGCTGATAGTGATCTGTATAGAGATGGCCAGACTGATGAGGTTTCAGTTGGAGATGAGGAAGTTACTGGGAACTGGTACAAAGGTTACTTTTATTATGCATTGCAAAGAACCCAGTGGCATTGTACCCCTGCTCTAGGGATCTGTGGAATTTGAATTTGAGAGTGATGGTTTAGGGTATCTGGTGGAAGACATTTCTAAGCGGTATAGTGTTCAAGATGTGGTCTGGTTACTTCTAAAAGCTGATGCAACCAGACCACATCTTAAACACTATACTGTATGGAAACAGAGAAATGACTTGAAACTGTTAATTATATTTAAAAGGGAAGCAGAGTGTAAAAGTTTGGAAAATTCATAGCTTGGTCATGTGTTAGAAAAGAAAATCCCATTTTCAGGGAAGGAATTGAAGCAGGCTGCAGAAATTTGCATAACTAAAAGGACGGCAAGGAGCAATAGCCAAGACAATGGGGAAAAGGCCCTGAAGATACTTCAGAGATCTCCGCAGTGATCTCCGCAGCAGCCCCTCCAGTCACAGTCCTGGAATCCAAGGAAGAAAAAATAATTTCTTAGGCCAGGTCCAGGGACGTGCTGCAGTATGCAGCCTCAAGACATTGCATCCTGCATCATTGCCACTTCATCTAAAAGGGGCCAAGGTACAGCTTGGGCCATTGCTTCAGAGGGTGCAAACCATAGCCTTGATGTCTTCCATATAGTATTAACACTGTGTATATAAACAGTGTAAGAGTTGAGGCTTGGGAGTCTTCACCTGGATTTCAGATGTATAGAAAAACCTGGATGTCCAGGCAGATGCCTGCTGCAGGGACAGAACACTCAAGAAGAAACTCTGCTAGGGCAATGTGAAGGGGAAATGGGGATTGGAGCCCTCACACAGAGTCCACACAGCCTAGTGAAGCTGTGAGAAGAAGACCACTGTCCTCCAGATCCCAGAATGGTAGATCCACTGACAGCCTGCACCATACACCTGGAAAAGCCACAGGCACTCAACAGAAGCCTGTGAAAGCAACCATGGGGGCTTTACACTGCAGTCTCACAGGCAGAGCTGCCCAAACTCTTGGGAGCCCACCCTTGCAAAATGTGCCCTGGATGTGAGACATGTAGTCAAAGGAGATCATTTTGGAACTTTAAGATTTAATGACTGTCCTCCTTGGTTTTGGACTTGCCTGAGGCTGGTAGCCCCTGTCTTTTAGCCAATTTCTGCCTTTTGGAATATTTACCTAATGCCTGTATCCCCACTGTATCTTGGAAATAACTAACTTGTTTTTTATTTCACAGGTTCATATGCAGGGAATTATTGTGTCTCAGATGAGAATTTGGACTGTGGACTTTTGAATTAAGAACTTGGAGGACTGTTAAGAAGGGATGATTGTATTTTGCAAAATGAGAAGGACATGAGATTTGGGAGGTGTCAGGGTAGAAAAACATGGTTTGGATTTGTGTCCCCACTCAAATCACAGGTCAGATTATAATCCTCAGTGTTGGAGGAGGTACCTGATGGGAGGTAGCTTAATCATGGGGGCAGATTTTCTCCATGCTGTCCTTGTGATAGTGAGTGAATTCCTTGAGATGTGGTTGTTTAAAAGTGTGTAACACCTCCCCCTTCTCTCTCTTCCTCCTTTTGCCTTGTAAGGCTCCCTTGCCTGCTTCCCCTTTGCCTTCTGCCATAAATCTAAGTTTCTTAAGGCCTCTCCAGAAGCACAAGCCTATACAACCCGCAGAAACATGAGCCAGTTTTACCCAGTCTCAGATATTTCTTCATAGCAGTGTGAGAACAGACCAATACATAAAATAAACAACAGGTAATGAGGACTACTAGAGCGGATAGGGAAGAGGGGTAAGGGCTGAAAAACCACCCATTGGATATGCTGCTCACTACCTAGGTGTTGGGATCATTCATACCCAAAACCTCAGTGTCACACAGTATACCCATGTAACTAAACTGCACATGTACTCTATGAATCTAGCATAAAAGTTGAAATGATTAAGAAAAACATGTAATCCAATAAAAATGGGCAAAAGATCTGAAAAAAATAGTTCTCTAAAGAGACATATGAATGGCCAACAGGTATGTGAAAAAAATGCTAAACAGCTCTAAACATCTCTAACTTGAGAAATGCAAGTCAGTGTCAGAATGAAATATCATTTAACCTTAGTTAAAATGGCTTGTATCAAAAAGACAGGCAATAACAGATGCTGTGAAGATACGGAGAAGGGGAAACCCTAGTACACTGTTGCTGGGAATATAAATTAGTACAGCCATTATGGATAATGATCTAGAAGTTTCTCAAAAACCTAAAACTAGAACTACCATATGATCCAACAATTATATTACTGGGTGTATATCCAAAGGAAAGGAAATCAGTATATCAAAGTATTATCTGCACTCCCATGTTTATTGTAGCAATATTCACAACAACCAAAGTATGAATCAATGTAAGTGTCCATCAACATGTGAATGGATAAAGAAAATGTAGTACATATTTACAAGGGAATGTTAGCCATAAGCAGAATGAAATCCTATCATTTGTGGCAATGTACATGGAACTGGAGGCCACTACAATAAGTAAAATAACTCAAACTCAGAGAAACAAATACCCCATGTTCTCACTCACATGTGGGAGGTTAAAAAGAGAATCTCATGAAGACGGACATTAGAATGGTGGTTACCAGAGGACAGAAAGGGTAGAAAGAAGAGACAGATAAAGTGGGAAAAAATGAATATACCTATTACCACTAAACTGTATACTTAAAAATAGTAAAGATGACAAATATATACATATATATACTGAATTATAAATAAAAGATTTTTACTGAATATAGTAGTCTAGTTTTTGATTGACAGTGGATCCAATTTAGAAAATTTGGAATTAATTTTATCCAATAGTGATTTTTAAATCTCCATATGATCAGCAGGGAGAAAAAATGTTTTATCCCAGAGGTATTATGGTATTTTTGGCTCACAGATTATACCATACAGGCATCACTAGATGACCTACGTATTTGGGCAGTTTTCTGCCCTAGTAGTTATAAACATTGAAACTTACCTTTTCAAATCTGCTCCAATGCCTCTATCATACTGAATGATGACATGCAGTTTCATAAAGAATAAGGACATCAGAGCTTAAGATGAACTCAAAGTTCTAGCCAAGAGCTATAAATTCTATTTTTCTTAGTCTCCCATAATACTATTTTGTTTGTTTGTTTGTTTATTTTCTTTTTTGTGAGACAGAGTCTCACTCTTGTTGCCCAGGCTGGCATGACCTCAGCTCACTGCAACCTCCGCCTCCCAAGGTTCATGCAATTCTCCTGCTTAAGCCTCCCAAGTAGCTGGGATTACAGGTACCCACCACCATGCCCGGCTAATTTTTAGTAGAAATGGGGTTTCAGCACATTGGCCAGGCTGGTCTCCAATTCCTGACGTCAGGTTATCCACCCACCTCAGCCTCCCAAAGTACTGGCATTACAGGCATAAGTCACCATGCCTGGCTTGTTTTAAGACAAGAGTCTTACTTTGTCACCCAGGCTAGAGTGCAGTGACATGATCTCAGTTCACTGCATCCTTGACCTCCTGGACTCAAGCGATCCTCCTACTTCAGCCTCCTGAGTAGCTGGAACCACAGGCACATGCTACTCTGCCTGGCTAATTTTTGTATTTTTTGTAGAGATGGGGGGTTTTGCCATGTTACCTAGGCTGGTCTCAAGCTCCTTAGCTCAAGCAATCCACTTTCCTCGGCCTCCCAAAGTGCTAGAATTACAGGTGTGAGCCACTTGCCTAACCCCTTCCTATAATATTATTTATAATATCCAACTCATAATGCTCAAAAATAGTTGATTCAATGAACACAGATAGCAATGTAAAGCCATAAATATGGTTGCTGAAGCTACCCCTATCCATCAGAACTTTCATATTTTAAATTTCATTGATTATTATTATTTTTTTTTGAGACAGGGTCTGGCCCAGGCTGGAGTGCAGTGGCATAATCTTGGCTCACTGCAACTTCCACCTCCCAGGCTCAAACCATCCTCCCACATCAGCTTCCAAGTAGCTGAGACCACAAGTGCATGCCATAATGCTTGGCTAATTTTTTGTAGACATGGGCTTTTACCTTGTTACCCAGATTGGTCTCAAACTCCTGAGTTCAAGTAATCCTTCTGCCTTGGCCTCCCAAAGTGCTAGGGTTACAGGCATGAGCAAACACAGTGGGTCAGAACTTTCATATTCTATCATTCAATTTGGAAGAGACAGGAAACAACACTTCAACCTTTATAATTCTAACAGCTTGTCCACACCAACTCTGGATTAGGATCAGATGTTGACTACTGGTTTTTTAGGAAAATATTGGATGTTCTGCCTACAATTTGGTAACATCAAAAGACACAAATGAAAAAGTACAAAATGGATAAATACCTCCTGGTTCAGTGCTTCCAAGATGTCAGGAACCCAACAGTGCACAACCTGCTTTTATGTTTTTCATATTGGGTGTTCAAATAAGAGTTTAGATCTTAAACAATGGGTCTGTGACAAAAAAAGTCAGAATAAAAGTTAAAAAGTACTTTTGAGGTTTCTCAGCAATAAACTTCAGTGAAAAGAGAAGATATATGTGTGATAAAAATTGAACTGACCTATCACATGCCCCCTTATAAATATGATCTTGACTGTTGCCATGAAGGATATTAATAGCCAGATTGCTTCAAGGAAGATTTTTCCTGAGTCATACTTGCCCCAGCAAAGCAAAACATTTTATTTAAATAATTATTTTCATAAATATATAATATAGGGAAAAATGTGCCTTGGATGGGAGTAAATAAATATCAAGTAACATTTTAAAAATCTATGCAACTGCTCTAAAATGAGTATATTAGTGAGAAAATTGATTTTATTACAACTCATTTAAAAAATTGTAACTTATAAAAAACTTAAATCACATGTTGAAATAATGGCCTTCACCATTTTTGACTAGTGCTCAACATCTTTTTAATTTTAGTCATATAGGTCTTAAGAAAAGTGACAAGTAATAATAGGATGCCATAAAATTGAGAAAATGATTGTGCAAAAATATTAGTTAATATAGAGACTTTTAAGGAGTTTTTATGCAAAAATTATGATCTAAACAAACACTTTTCTGTGAATCAAAAGCTATCTGATGGGAATCTCTAAATACAAGGATAAGGAAAGTAACCAGACAGAAAAATTACATCAATGATTTACAAGGCATAAATAGAAGCTACTATTATCTGCCATAAAAATATACTGTAAGCTAAAATGATATATAGAGACTAACTGCACAGAAAGACCAAGTCTTCCTATCATTTAAAAGCAAACTTTAAAAAATAAATGAGTCAGGACTTTCACTTCCAGTCCAGGTAGACTAAAAAGGACTGGATTTACTCTGCCATCTGAAACGGTCACAAAACCAGACAAAATATCTGCAGAACAGTTTTCAGGATACCATCCATCAGGTAACAAAAAACAATAATCTCTGAGAAATGGGATGCAAGTGAGGGGATCCCTATAATTCCCTTAGGTCACTTCCTTGAGTGAATTTCTTGGATGCAGAGAAGGGAGGGTTAACCCAAGTGGAACCTAGCAGAATCTCAGAGTTGAGATGGAGCTGAGCATCCAGCGAGAGAAACACAGCTAGAGTGTGTACAAGTAATAGAAAGGAGAGAACTGCACACAGAGACAACTCTGGAGATCTGCAGACAATCCCTTCAAATACTTAGCTGAGTACTGACTAACACATGTGTGTAAGAAAACAATGTAATGTTTGAAACAGAATTGGAACAGTACCTGGTGGTCATGCAGGGCTTAAAATAGTACTCATTTTCCCCTGCAGACTGAAAAAAAAACAAAAAACAAAAAACTCTTAATTCTCAGGCCATTGAGTAAAATACTAGACTGGTCTTGAATAGTAATGAAGAACAATTAGCCCTAGACTAACCACTGAAATGATCACACCTAAAAAATACTATAAAAACAACACAAGGAATCCAGCTGTTTGCAATAGCTTAACTGTATCCCAGAACACAACTTAGGAGTATTTATATGTTTACAAAAATTTCCAGCAGTCAACAAGTTAGAATTCACAATATTTTACATCCAATCAAAAGGCATACAAAGAAACAGGAAAATATAACCCATAATGGGGAAATTCAACTAATTGAAACTGACTCAGAAGTGATATCATTATTAGAATTAGAAGACAAGATCACTAAAAGACATTAAAACATCTTTCATATATTCAACAAGATAAGTAGAGTCATGAATAATATAAAAATACAAATCAAGCTCCTAGTGATGAAAATTGCAATGTCTGAGATGAAAAATACATGGAATTGAATCAATGTCCGATTAATGTCGGCCATTGCAGAAGAAATAATTAGTAAACTTAAAGATATAACCAATAGAAACTACTCAAAAAAAAAACATTGAAAGAGAAAAAAGACTCAAAATAAAAAGAGCATCAGTGAGATAGGAAAATATCAAATATTACAAATATTACATATATTCATATATGTGTAAGTGGTGTCTCCAAAGAACAGAAAGGAGAAAGAACAGAAAAAATGTGTGAAAAAATAATGACCAAAACCTGTCCAAAATTTATAAAATTATAAACACACAAATACAAGAAACTGAACAAATCCTAAGTGCAAGAAAGATAAAGATTCCACCGAAACATATCTAACCAAATTGTTCAAAATCATCAATAAAGAGAAAAATCTTAAAAGTAGTGAGATAAAAAAGACACACTGTGTAAAAAGAAATAACGAACCCGGTGTGAGATGCTCCCCTCCCTGTGTCCATGTGTTCTCATTGTTCAACGCCCGTCTATGAGTGAGAATATGCGGTGTTTGGTTTTCTGTTCCTGTGTCAGTTTGCTGAGAATGATGGCTTCCAGGTTCATCCATGTCCCTACAAAGGATGCAAACTCATCGTTTTTGATGGCTGCATAATATTCCATGGTGTATATGTGCCACATTTTCGCAGTCCAGTCTATCATCGATGGACATTTGGGTTGGTTCCAGGTCTTTGCTATTGTAAACTGTGCTGCAATGAACATTCAAAAGGGGAGGGACAGCAGGGGGTGGGGAGTTGGGGAGGGATGGCATGGGGAGAAATACCAGATATAGGTGATGGGGAGGAAGGCAGCAAATCACACTGCCATGTGTGTACCTATGTAACAGTCTTGCATGTTCTTCACATGTACCCCCAAACCTAAAATGCAATAAAAAGTATATATATATACAAAAAAAGAAATAACGATAAGTATGATAGTCAATTTCTTGTTATAAAAAATTCAAGTTGGAAGATAGTGGAACAACACACAAAATACTGAAAGAAAACTCAGTATAAAATTCCTTAGATATCAGAAATATACTTAAAATCAAAGGTGAAGATACATAAAAATTTAAAGAATTCATCACCATAAAACTATCACTAAAAGAATTGTTACAGGAAGTACTTCAGTCAGAAGGAAAATGATGTTACATGAAAATCTAGATCTATGCAAAGAACATGCTCCACTAGAAATGACAACTATGTAAGTAAATAAATATGATATTTTTCTTATTATTTAAACCTCTGTTAAAAATATCTGGCACTTTAGCAAAAATAATAACAATGTATTGTGGTGTTCATAACATCTGTATACTTGAAATATATGAAAACAATATCATAAAGCCTATTTATGGGAGGAGAGACATGAAAGTAAAGCCGTTAGACTACATATTAAGTGCTAAAATATTGTTTGAAGGTAGGCTGTGATAAATTAAAGAAATATGTTATAAATCCTAAAGTAACAACTAAAATGACAAAACTAGTTATTAACTAATATGCCAATAAAAGAAATAAAATAAAACAATTTTTAAAATACAAAGAAAGACAGAAAAAGAAGAAAAATAACCAAGGGGGAAAGTAGAAAACAAATAGCAGGATAACAGATGAACAACAAATCAAATCAATAATCACTCTAAATATAAATGGCCAGATTGTTGTATTGATTTTTTTTAAAAGACCCAACAATATACTGCATAGAATACATAAATTTTAAATACAAAGACAAATATAAGTCAAAAAATAGAAGATTTAAAAATATATACCATGCTAATAATATAAAAATAAAGCTTCAGTGACTATATTAGTATTAGACAAAGCAGGTTTCTGAACAAAGGATATTACCAGGGATACAAAATATAATTTCATAATGATAAAGGCATCAGTGTGTCAAAAGGGCAATCCTAAAGTTTATGCAGCAAATAACAGAAAGTACCAAAGCCCACTCAAGAAGAACTGGGCAACATAAACTGAATTCATAATTAAATTTAAAGTTTTATAATTAAAACTTTGTGAAAACTCTAGGTTCAGCTGGGCATGGTGGTGCAGGTCTGCAATCCCAGCTGTTTGGGAGGCTCAGGTAGGAGAACTGCTTGAACCCAGGAGGTGGAGGCTGCAGTGAGCTGAGATCACGTCATTGCAGTCTAGCCTGGCATCAGAGTGAGACTCCATCTCAAAAAAAAAAGAAGAAGAAGAAGAGGAGGAGGAAGAAGAAGAAGAAAGAAAACTCTAGGCTCAGATGATTTCATTAGAAAATTCTACCAAGCATTTAAAAATGAAGTCATATGAATTCTACCCCAATTTATTCAGAAAAATGTAAAGAGGGTATTATCTCTCCTTCTCTGAGGCCAGTTATCTCCCTGATGACAAAAAAAATACATAAAGACATTAAAAGAAAATAAAACTACAAGCCAATATACCTCACAAACAGAGATGTGCGATTTTTTAACAAAATGAAATCAATTCAAAACCAGTGCAGGCTTGGCTTACCATTCAAAATAGATCAGTATAATTTGTTATATTAAGACAGGTTTTAAAAGCAAACAGATGATGATATTAATAGACAAAGACAAATATTTTACCAAGCCAAACATCCACTCCAGATGAAAACTCTCAGAGAGAACTCTGAATGAAAGAGAAGTTTCTTAACCTGAGAAAGATTATTGTTGGGAAAATTATGGTTAACATTATATTTATTCATGGAAGACCAGATGCTTTTCCCCTATGTTCAGAATCAAAAGAAGAATGTCTATTTTAACTCTATTTAATGTTGCACTAGCAGTTCTACAGAGTGGAATCACGCAAGAAAGAAAATAATGGTGAACAGCCTAATAAAGGAAGAAGTAAAACTCATCTGTGTACAGTTAATATGCTTGTTCATGTAGAAAAATCAATAGAATCTACAAACAAGCTACCAGAACTAATGAATTTTATAATGTTTCAGGGCACAAGATGAATATATAAAAACAATCATATTTCTATATACTAGCAACAAACTCTTAGAAATTGAGGTTCAAAAACAATATAGTTTGCAACAGCATCAAAAATAGGAATACATTTGCTTATGACAAAACATAGACTAGACTTGTACAGTGAAATCTGTATAACATTGCAGAGAGAAATTAAAGAAGATCTAAATAAATAGAAAGATATGTCTTCTCCTAGGTTGGAAGACTCAATATTGTGAAGAAGACAGTTTTCACCAAAAGGATCTATAAACTAACCATGATCTCAATCAAAATCTCAGGGTTTTGTTTCTTTTTAGAAATTGAGAGGGAGATCTAAAATTCATATGGATCTGCAAAGACATACAATATCCAAACAATTTTGAAAAAGTAAAACAAAGTAGGAAGAAAAACATTGTCTGATTTCAAAAGTTATTATAAAGCTATAGTAACAAAGACAGGGTGGTATTAAACCTAGACAAAGATATTATTGGAACAGAATAGAGAGCTCAGAGATAGACATATATATTTATTTTTTCCAAAGGAACAAAGGTGACTCAGTAGATAAACAACAGGCTTTTCAATGAATGGAATTGAAACAATTGGACATCCACATGCCAAAAAACCGTAACTTAGTCCACACTCATTCTAAATACAAAAACCATTCATCCTGGCCATAGAACAAATGTAAATTCTAAAATTATTAAACTTTCTATGAGAAAACATAAAAGAAATCACTATGACTTTAAGTTTGGCAAAATTATCTTGGATACAACACTAAACTCCTGATTTATTAAGGAAAATATTGATAAATTAAACTTCATCAAAATTTTAAAATATTGTCCTTTGAAAACATTTTTAAAAGAATTTAAAAAGACAAGCCACAGACTGAGAAAAAATAATTACAACAAATATGTATAATACTGAACTTATATCCAAAATCTATAAAGAACTCTCAAAACTCACTAATAAGAAACCCATATATATGGGCAAATAACTTGAATACTGTCCCAAAGAAGATATACATATGGTAAACAAGCACATGAAAAAATATTCAACATCATAATGATTAGGAAAATACAAATTAGATCCACAATGAGATACTACTACATACCTATTAGAATGTCTAAAATTGTAAAAAATAATGAACCATCCTAAGTGTTGATGACCATGTGGGGTACCAGGCGACACCACAAGTAGAATTATGAAAATGGCAAACTACTTTAAAAAATAGTTTGGCAGTTTTTAAAAAATTAAATATACCCATACTTGTTTATCAGGCCATTCGAATTCTAGGTATTTATTCAAGAGAAATAGAAGCATATGTTTATTTAAGAACTTGGAGCTGTACTCTAATGTTTATAGCAGATTTATTTGTAATAGTCAGCAATTGAAAACAACTTAATTATCCATCAGTGGGTGAATGGATAAATAAAATTTTGTGTCCATACAATGAACTACTATTCATTAATGGAAAACAATCAACTACTGATACATGCAATAACATAAATAAATTTCATTATAATTATGTTCAGGGAAAGAAGCCAGGCCAAAAAGTACATATTACATAATTTCCTTTATATAAAACTCTAGGAAATATAAACTAACCTGACACAAAGCAAATCAGTAGTTGTGTGGGGACAGATAGAGAATATTAATAATGACTAGACATGTACTTTTTTATTGCCAATTTATAAGGTTAACTCAAGTTGAGATATACAATTGGTTGCATACAAGGTACATGCAGAAACAGGCAGCCTGGCAAACCTGACCAGGAACTCCAACAGGAGGAAAATAATTATATAAATTAAAAATGAATACTCTTACTTGAAACTGTGAACACAACCTTGCCACCCTACCCACAAGCCTACTTTAGCAATAGCCACATTCTTCCAAGTGATAATGAGACAGGAAGGAACTCACTCTAAGACCAAAAGATTATCACATAAAATATTAAATTGTCTTTCCATATAGTCCCTATTTCGTCATAACAGACACCAACCTTTGCACCTTGACATATCAGCTGTGGTTTTGTTCTTTTCATTCTTTCTGGGCACTAACATCAATCTTGTGATACAATGTCTTTCATGTTCGATCCTTGCCTACTTCTTCAGTCTCATACCAAGCCATATTTTATTAACCTCCAAACTACTTCAGTTCTCCTAAAGAACCATGCTTTTTCATAATTCTATGTGTTTGCATACAGCACTTTAGGGATGCTAAGTAATTTGGATTCAATCTGAAGGCAATAAAAATTTTTGAAGCAAGTCAATCTGGGCAGTGACATTTGCTTTTTAAAAAGACGGATCCTGGCTTGAGATGGGTTGTTTGGACAAATGAAACTATTTATTCTAGGCCTATCTATAAGGGTACTTTATAGATTGCCTATGGTCTCCTTTCTGGTGGGAGGTAAGTGATAATTATGCTAAATCATCCTTTAAAAGACGAAGGAAAGAACGTTTAGGTTTCAGCTGCATATTCTTGCAGGTACAAATGTGAAGGACCTACCTTTGCTCAGTGGGTTCAGAACTTTTCCAGTGGAAGCCAGTTGTGAGCACTAAATTTCAATAACAATTTTGAAGGTTTGAAATAATTCTGAAGAATTATCAGAAAGCTAGTAGCTATTTAAGATTTCCATGTTGCAATAGAATTGGTGACCATATATTTTTGGAAATAAACCATACAGTTGTGTGCATTTAATTAAATTATTTAACAGCTTGGGTATAGAGCAAAAAAGCCAGAGATTGTACTGATTTAGCCTTAAGGATTGGCAGGGTAAGTATAGTAGAATTGCCAATTTTTTATGAATATGGGGATGACACCAGAAACTTATGAAAAGTTTGGAGACACAGAAGGGGAAAGGGAGTAAGATAGAGAGTGGATATGACTACCAAACTAAGTTTTAGGGAAAAGTTTCATGCAGTTGGTGGTGAACCCACACACTGGCTGAATCTACTTCATCCCTTCTAGTTTTCTCCCAGAGTCACTGTAATATGACTTCTCTCTTACACCAAGCTATTGCATCTGCTTCACCAAGGTAAATGATGTCCTCACTATTGAATAAACCTTCATCTTTGCAGTCCTTATCTTCCCTGATATCAGGAAAACCAGATCCCTCTCCCAAGCCTGAGACACACATATAAAATTTCATTAGTATATTTTACCTTGGGCCAGGTGTGGTGGTTCATGCCTGTAATCCCAGCACTTTGGGAGGCTGAGGTGGGCAGATCACCTGAGGTCAGGAGTTTGAGACCAGCCTGGCCAAAATGGTGAAACCCTGTCTCTAATAAAAATACAAAAATTAGCCAGGCATGGTGGTGAGTGCCTGTAATCCCAGCTACTCAGGGGGCTAAAGCCATGAATGTTTGAGAGGTTACTTTAGACTCTCAGAACTTTGCCTGTCCAAGTCTGAAACTGTACCAGTCCCCTGGAGTTTTAATCTCAGGAAATAGTACCATTGTTTTTCTGGGGACCAAGCCTGAAAAATGGAAGATTTTTTTCCCCTCACACTAAAGTCAACCAATCTATAATTCCTGTCAGTTATACCTCCTAAATATCCTTCAATCCTGTCCTGTTCAGTTGTCAAATTGATTGGTATCTCTCTTCAGCGGTGGTTACTATGGATCTTTCTCTTCGAAAGCATTTTTTCCTCGGTCTCTATAGCCTAATACTTTATTAGTTTTACTTTTTTCCAACTGATCACTCCTCAGATTCTTTTTGATAATAATTTTCCTATCCATTTCTCAAATGTTGATTCCTAATCCAGCTGCTCTTCTCACTTTTACACATACTCTGGCTATTCATTAACCCTCGTGTCCTCTACTACAATTTATGTTCCCAGGTGTACATTTAAAAGTAATACTGACTTTCTGAGCTTCATATTCCCACTATCTACTGGTCATATTGGACTATCATTGACAAACTCAGTATTCCTAAATATCATATCATGTTCTCCAAACCCAATTATTTGTTAACATCCATCATTTTATCACCATTTCTGATAACTTTTTAATTGGTCTTCTTGCTTCTAGTCTTTCCATACTGCAGCCAGAATTATTTTTCCATCACGCAAATTTGATCTTGTCACTTTCTGTCTTCCTAAAAAGGCAATGGTGGCTCTTTGTTGCCCTTAGATTTAAATTCCAAATTCTTAACATGGCTATTCATGACTACTCCTACAATTCTCTCCAACATCATCTTTGCCATGCTGTGCTCCAACTAGCTGACCTTCTTTCAATTACTGACTCTTTCATCTTGTGTCTTTTCACACCTTATTCTCTCTTTACCTTGTTTCCAACTTGTTCTTTATGTCCTCTCATATAGGACGTGGTACATGATAGGGCATACATTGCATTTAATAGAATAAATCAGTGTCTGAATGTTTACCATCTTAACTCATAATACGAGTTTCTTTTTCAGAGACAATTCTAGATAAACCAGGCAGATTTCACATATCTCTTTATCTCCATTCAAAAATAAATCTCTTCCAAAATGTCAGTAGAGGAATAAATGAGGTATACACTGCAAGGAACAGAAAATGAGAACATCAACAGATGAAAGACTTCAACCCATTGTTAGAAAATAAACAGCAGGCAGAGGAGAGACAAGCAACATGGAAGAGTCAAGAAACTTGAACTCAAATGCAAACAGAAAAGATACAATAAGAAGAAAGCAGAATTGCTCACAGAACTCCAGCTTGTCTCAGAATTTCCACAGGTGTGATTATTGTGAAAGACAAAGACAACCATAAAGCCAGAAAAAAGAAGGATTGGTTATAGTCCTTTTTTGCTCAAGGAACAATTAGGTCTTTAGGTCCTCAGCCCTGCCCCCAAACAGTCCAATTTCTGCCCCAGCTCTACATGAGCACGGATATTTATTATTTTTTTGTCTGGAAAGTTGGAACCAGAGAATGGGACTCAGGGACAGTAGAAGAACACAGAAGTGGGTGTGGATTAACAAATAGAGAAGTTAATTTAAAATAGTCATACTGGGAGGTAAAGTCTTCTTCTACTTCCCTTCATCTACTTATCTTCCCCAATACTTGCAACTAGGCTTATACTATGAAGTGCAAAATGGTGATGGGGAGAGGAGCACGTCTCAGGCTTCCATTTGACTATGCTCACTATGCTACAGTAAAGTCCAGCAACCAACAAGCCATGCCACGCACATAGTGCTTCAAATCAGCTTCTTAGTGCCTCCTTCTAAAAGGAACTGAAAGCTGAGAATTGCCTGAAAGTTGAGGAAGGCCAGAAATCAAAACATGCAGACAAGGAAAGCACACAGGTACCCAGGTTATACAGAAGTAATGGAAGGTAACATGATATTCTTACCACTTTTAGCCTTTGAAACACTATTACATCCATGAAACAAGAATGAGATGCCACAAAAAAAAGACCGATAAAATCACAATAAAGTCTCGTGGAAATGTAATTATTTAGGATCTACAAAATTTTGCTGTGGTAAGAACATAAAAAAAATCTCAGGAATTTAACAAAATGAAAATGTATTTCTTGTTTGTACAGTTTGTTGTTGACCTGGGTGATTCTCCAACATCATTATTTTCTCTATGGAGTCTTGGCTTCTGTACTAGGCGCTCCAAACTTGTGAATCCCCTATTTAAATATGATGCTTCTGGGTTCATCATGGAAGGAAAAGAGAACATTGACAATCACATAGAAGCTCTTAAATGGTTTTACCCTAGGTCCCTATATTTCATCTGCTAAAGCAAGTCACATAGCTTCTTAATAGTATAAGGACACAAGAAACTGTAATCATTTCACATGTTCAGAAAAGGGAGGAGAGCCATATATGTTGATGAGCACCAGTAATATCTACCCCAGAAATCTAAGTGAGACAACTCCCAGAAAGTACAACAAAAGGGCAAAGAGATGAAGAGTAGAAGATAAAATATAAGAACATGTCAGGATAATTCTAAAGGTTTCAGAGTCCAACTAAAACAACACCCAAGCAACAGAAACAGATATGTTTAAAAATAGTAATAATGCAAAACATTTCCCAAAACAGAAAGCTATGCATCAATGAATTAAATGGTTTACTGAAGCCAAGTAGAATACATGAAAAAAAGAAAAAGGCACACCAAAATACAGCATTATGAATTTCACAATACCTAGGATAAAGACACAATCTTTAAAATTTTCCAAAGCTGAACAACATAGATTACAAAAAATGGAATACAAATTAGAATGACATCAGTTTTTCAACATCCACTTTGAGAAGCAGAATTGCAAAATTTTGACTGAAATAATTTTCATGCTAGATTTCTATACACAACTAGACTATTGGTTAAATAATGAGGAAGTAGAATTAAAAATCTGCAGATTTAAAAGATCTCAAAATTTTATCTCCTAAGCATCATTTCTTAGAAAGCAAAACAAGTGTATTAGCTACAAAACAAAGAAGTTTAACAGAATAAGGGGAAGGCATGGGGTTCTGGTATCAGGAGGCTCCATACAGAAAAGAGGCAAAGGGAAGTCTCTGGATGCTGGTGTAGGGAAATTCCAAGATGACAGGTGCAAGCAGGCCTCGAAAGCCACCAATCTGCACTGAACTGGAGGACTCAGAGCTTCAGGAGGAAAGTCTCTAGAAAAAATGTAAGAGTGAAACATAAGACTACATGGCAAATTGCACTAAGTTGTTAGAAAGTTGTGGAAAGAATTAGTGATCTTTACACAGGAAACTCGTCAGATGATAAAACAAGTTAATTATTAACTTCAGGATTATCAAAAGTTTGTACAAGAAAAGAAATTATTGTACAATATTTGGCAGAGTAAGAACAACATTTACATAGTCATAGTAATTTAAACACAGAATATTTGATTTACCCTTTAAGGGAAAGAGGCAGTACAGGGAAGAGGCTGGATTTTGAGGTAAATCTTCTGTCTTCAAATAAAAAGGTATGGCCAAACCTCACTAACAAATAAAGCAGAATAAAAATACTAGATATAAATATGAAAGCAGCTGCCAGAGAAACAGGTAAAAGAGTTAAATGCAATTGTTTTGAAGATCAAATAGGGCAAGGGCACAGGAAAAGCCTGCCATTCAGAACACACTGACTTTTTAAGCTGTGTGCAAGTATTAGTTTGGCAAACAATTTTTTAATCATTTAAAAAAATAAAGGGAGAAATGTGGTCCTCAGAAGTAACAGTAGAAATAATAATGAATTCTTTATTACAGCAGCACTTATATCCACAACTGAATTACTCAAACCCTTTGTAAGGGGGAATTTCTGCTGGGATTTTTTATTTGCTTTGACAACCTTAATGTTTTGTTCTGGATGGAGTCTTTCCTGAGCCCTGTGACATGTTGAACACCTTACCAAGGTCAGAGGCGTACATGGCAAGGGTAGTCCAGATTCTAAGAGGAAATATGGAATTAGGGACCTCTCAGAACAAACCAGGGATAAAGGAAGGCCAGTAGCTCAAAGAAATGATAAATTGAATTAAAAATTCTTCACTGAATAGGTTAAACATCCAAGCCATCATGCTTCATTGTCACCTGCTGGAAAAAGATCACACTAGGTGAGATCAGCCCTTTGAGTGGGAGTTGTGTGTATGAGAGATGAAGGGGAAAGAAAGGGAAGAAAGGAAAAGCCAGTTTCTCTAGGTCCAATTTCTATTCTTAGATAAGTCACCTCTTTTAACTCTACTTAATTACTTCTTTTTTTCATTTCAAGTATTTACTACAGGGCCCTCAAGGAAACTGAGAGTTTCCTTCATGGGTACACAATGATATTTGATACAGAATTTTAATGTATTACAATTGATAAGTCAAAGAGCCCAATAAGTTATACCCTCCACAAAGACTTATTCCGAACAAGTCCTGAAGATTTTTGCCTACATAAATAAGAACAGAGTTGTGTGTAGTGATATTTCTGCTGCACATAATGAAATCTTACAAGCAACCTGAGCAATAAGGTTGGGATGAGGGCTTCCAAAGACTGGGATTCATTGACACCTCACTGAAACCCATGTCCTACTTCTAAATGTGTGTAAATGGAGAGACTGGGTTTGCTACACATGATTTTGCTTTATAAGCAACCTTAATGGAGATAGAAGAATATCAGAAGGACCTTTTTATCATTATAAGAAGTAATGGCCTACTTGATCATGGTGGATAAGCTTTTTGATGTGCTGTTGCAATCGGTTTGCCAGTATTTTATTGAAGATTTTTGCATCTATGTTCATCATGGATATTGGCCTGAAGTTTTCTTTTCTTGCTGAGTCTCTGCCGGGTTTTGGTATCAGGATGATGTTGGTCTCATAAAATGATTTGGGAAGGATTCCCTCTTTCTGG
>PVKV010014621.1:0-56715 GCA_004027835.1 Alouatta palliata
ACTTTGGGAGGCCGAGGCGGGTGGATCACGAGGTCAAGAGATCGAGACCATCCTGGTCAACGTGGTGAAACCCCGTCTCTACTAAAAATACAAAACTTAGCTGGGCATGGTGGCACGTGCCTGTAGTCCCAGCTACTTGGGAGGCTGAGGCAGGAGAATTGCTTGAACCCAGGAGGCGGAGGTTGCGGTGAGCCGAGATTACGCCATTGCACTCCAGCCTGGGCAACAAGAGCGAAACTCCGTCTCAAAAAAAAAAAAAAAAAAAAAAAAGAAAATATTGTGAACAACTTTTCAAATTCTTTGCAAATTGAGTCACCCCTCCAGTAATTAATAGTACCCCTAAATCTCTCTTCTGGTCCCTTATAACCATAAGAGAGCTTATAACAAGAGATTATAAGCTTACATCTTATAACACTAAATACTGTGTTCTGGGATTATGATATTCCTTGGGATAGCTGCTGTCAGAATTGGGGGTCAGACACATAATTTCAGTTTCGTTAGTTGTGTCCTGAATTGGGAAATCGATGTGCATTTATTAAAACTTTAGAAGTCCAATGTGTATCCATAGCACCTGGAGTCTAGACACTTTAAAAAGTAAAAAATGCCATCTGGGGTTTGGCATTGAGCTAATAAAACTTCTGAGTCTAAAAAAAAGCCATTTTGATCCAGTGAGATGTGGGCAGGCTGCGGTTTCTCTAGGAACAGCACCTCCCCTCAGATATCACAAGAATTTCTGGGTAAGAGTTAATAGAAGAAGAAAATGTTGCAGAGGGAGATTTGTCTAAGATATACATTTTTTAAAACCACCTCATAAAAATGAAATCATTTTATTTTGGACTTTAACTTTCTTGGATTTTCAGCACTTTAAGAAGCTATAATAATTATATAATGGAATCAAAAAGCTTGAAATATTTTTAATGTAATTTCTTTTATTGAAATATCTTTATGTAGCATTTAACCTTATGGCAGGTCCCTGATAGGTTATGTACAGTAATGTGGCATAAGATATAGTATGTAGAGTACATTTTCTGTCTTGAGTAAAAAGAACATTAACATTTATTGATATACGTTTTAGAACCTTTTGGGGGTAAATAATTACTAACAAATAGCAATTCATGGCAGAGACAAGAATGAATTGGTTAATTTGGGGCCAGAGGGGCTTTGTGAATGTTAGAACAAGATGGCCATGATTTGCTTCTGATTACCTCTCCAAGGAGGATAGAAAAAGAAAAAAACAGATAAACATAGGAGAGGTTAAACCATGTATTTATATATAATTAAGAATATTGGCTAATGTTAAAATGGGGATTAGATTTCCCTACGCCTTATTATTTCTATGTAATAGTATCTTTCTTAAACAATACTCGTTTCTTGCACCTTTTCACCTACGGGAGGAAGAGTCACCTAGAGTTTGGTAGAGGAAGCTATGGAGGTAGACATCAGCTCCCTGGGAGCCCGCTGCCGAAGCTGTTTTCTCCTCCAGGAATTCAATTTTATAAGGAGCAGATTCCACTATTGGGAGCCATTAGGTTGTCCAGCTGTTTTTGAGACAGAGTCTGACTCCGTCACCAGGCGCTAGGCTGGAGTGCAGTGGCGCGACCTCGGCTCACTGCAACCTCCGCCGCCCAGGTTCAAGCAATTCTCCTGCCTCAGCCTCCCGAGTAGCTGGGACTACAGGCGCGCGCCACCACGCCCAGCTAATTTTTTTGTATTTTTGGTAGAGACAGGGTTTCACCATGTTGACCAGGATGGTCTCGATCTCTTGACCTCGTGATCCGCCCGCCTCGGCCTCCCAAAGTGCTGGGATTACAGGCGTGAGCCACCGCGCCCGGCCTGAAAGAGGTCTCTTTAGTAATGTTCCCATGACCTTTCCATTTTTTTTTTCCGTCTCTGAGCTATCCATTGGGAAGAAATGAATGTGAGATGGCAAAACTTACCTTTGGGCTCCGTAAGTTGCATTAATTTGTTGCATGAAGGAATTAGTTTATTATCAACATTAATATTTTGAACTATATATTAAAGGAATAAATATTTAATGCCTAGCTGTTATTATATAGTTTTAAAATTCAATAATATTTATCCTACATATTTTAAAGTTAGAATTTTATGTAATGATTAGAAATATGCTATCTGTTAACATTTTATTTAGCTTTTATTGTCAAAGCAACCTTCTCAATTACTACACTGTAGAAAAGTTATAGTTTCTTAATTCCATTTAAACAATTTGTCTGTTTACAATAGCACAGACCTGGAAATGCCCATCAATGATAGACTGGACAAAGAAAATATGGCACATATACTCCATGGAATACTATGCAGCCATAAAAATTGTTGGGTTCATGTCTTTTGTAGGGACATGGATGAATCTGGAAACCATCATTCTCAGCAAACTGATGCAAGAACAGAAAATCAAACACTGCATGTTCTCACTCATAGGTGAGTGTTGAACAATGACAACACATGGGCACAGGGAAGGGAACATCACACAGTTGGGTATGTTGGGGGGTGAGGGCTAGGGGAAGGACAACAGGGAGTGGGGAGGCTGGGGAAGGATAGCACTGGGAGAAATGCTGATGTAGAT
Organism: Alouatta palliata; assembly: GCA_004027835.1. NCBI lineage: Eukaryota > Metazoa > Chordata > Mammalia > Primates > Atelidae > Alouatta > Alouatta palliata. The sequence continues at coordinate 2,582 of PVKV010014621.1, forward strand.
GATTGGGGGGATGGAGACAGTAAACCACCATGTCATGTGTGTACCTATGCAACAGTCCTGCAAGATCCGCATATGTACACCAGAACTTAAAGTACAATTTTAAAAAATTAGACTTGTAATACACATAGATTTTTTAAAAGAGTCTTTGCTTTCCAACCTTTAGCTACTGATTACAATTACAATACTTGAAAAGATTCAAATCATTATCAATGTTTGTATTTACATAATTTTGAACAATTTATTTTGCATTTTAAGATCATTTAAAAGAGAAGGATCAACATCTCAAACTTTCATGAAGAAAGCTGTTATAAAAGTATTTAGTGAGTATGCTTTGTAACCTTAATGACACTATTATAAAAGATTTTACAATTGTGTATATCTGTAAGTGTATATTTTATATGATAGTATTCTAGTATGTGAGAAAATCCTACAAATAATGCATTTCCCTGTTGGCAAAAGTACTACGTAACTTTTAGTGATAAAGTCTTCTTCTGCCTCTTGTACTAGGCTGGCTGTCTCAAAGCTGATACTCTTACTGGGCTCTTGAATGATCCACTTTATTAAATACTTAACTGGCATAATTAATCAATGCATGTTTGTGAATAACTTTATAACAATATACAAATATTTATAATATACAAATATTTTTAAATTTTAATATACACAGATTAAAGTATAATATACTTTATATAATATACAAATATTAATATGTAATATACAAAATTATATTGTATATTAATATATAGTAGTGTATGAATGTTCAATATTAATAATATGCATTTTATATAATATACAAATATTTTTACATTTCTGTCAGTGCTGTCTCGTATATCTAAAGCTATGAGTAGGACAAGTGCTTTCTCTGTTATCATGGAACTTGGAGCTGCCTCTTCATCCACTTCTGCAAAAAGTCCAATTATGCACAGAAAGTGACAGCATTTTTGGCATTTGAAAAATTCTGTCCAACAATCATTATTTTTCTTTTAATATACTTGGCATATTTTACAGACAGGATCACATTTTTCTTGAAAAATCTTTAAAATAGAGAGAAAGCTACACATAAAAAATATTTGTTTTGCATTTTGTACATTACAGTAACATTCAACAATGTTTTGTGTATCCTAGTCAACACACAAAAATGAAGAAAATACATATTTTTACTTTTGGTATATGAGAAACTGCCTAATTTCTTCTAACTTACTTTTCTATGTAAATATTTATCTTAGAGCCATTTCCTTGTCAATTCATGTAGTGCTAATTTATTATTTTATAATGACTGCCCTTGTAGTTCACAGTATGGTTGTACAGTAGACTTTCAAAATCATTTCAGAGTAGCCATTTAGTATCTCTCCAAGATTTTACTACTGCAAACAACATCATAGGAAATGTGGCTGGACATGTCTCTGTGCACATTGCAAGTAGTTGCTTTGGATATATGCCTAGAAGGAGATTTGCTAAATCAAATGACACGTGTACTCTAAATTTTGCTAGAGATGTGAAGTTGCCAACCAGAAGAAAATCAGTATCAATTTAAGTCTTTCACTAGCTGTGTATGAAATTATGCACTTTCCATCACCATTTTCCTTAATGAAGTTTATATTAAGAAATTTTGAAAGAAAAATGATGAAAGAAAATCATATATCAAATTTTCTTCAAATATACACTTTCTTTATAAATACTGAGGTTGAAATCTTTTTATACATATATTGGACATTAATATGTCTTGTGTATTTAATCTGTAAATTTGTTTTCGTATTCCTTGTCTGTTGTTTTTACTTATCATAATTAATTACTTAAAATTTTAGGCAATTAAAATACCAAAAAAAAAAGGTAAAGTCAACCCAAATCCCACAAGGAAAGATAAAATGATTATCAACTTGATTTTAAATGTCATTTTTATGCAATTGCATGAATTAAAAAAGATGTTATTATGCACGTAATTTTTCAAGAGACTTTCATTTTATTCAAACATAAGGTGTGGTCGTTTATTATATGAATTACCATAGCAAACTATTTTAAAGTGATAAACTATTCATCCTTTGTATGGTTGTACTTAATTATGTAACTAATGTTCTATGGATGAACATTTAGAATGTGGACATCTATTTGATGTTATAAGCAGCATTGCATTGACAATCCTTATGTATGTACATATTTGTGTGCATACAAGCACACACACGTCCTTTCTACATTATCATCTTAGGATATGTTCACTGATCAGAAGCAGCTGAAGCAAATGATATGCACATTTTAAAAATAGCATGTATTACAAAACCACCTTTTATAAAGCTTGCAAAAATTTAAAAATTACTACAAAACAAATAACAAGTTCCTGATCTATAGAGTTACTTTTTCTTACTCAATGATCAGTTACAAAACTAAAGTATTTCATTATTGCTTTTATTTGAATTGATTTGTTAATGTGGTTAACATACATTGAATATTTATTAGACAATTGAGTAATATATATTTATGAGTTATTCATGTTCTTTGACTACATTTCACTTGGGAATTTTTCTTTTTAATACATATTATGAGAGTGCTTAAAGTGTTACCAGTGATAAGATTGCATATATATTTCTCAGTTTATCATTTTTAAAACATATTTGCACCATATAGAATTTGGAACATTCATATACTTTCATCTAGAGTAGCATTAATAATAGGTACAATTAGTCTTTTCATTAATTGGACAATAAATTTTTCTGGCTCAGCATTTAAAAATTAAATCAAAACTTATTTGTTGCTATATTTCCAGATTAATCACATCTACAGGTCTTGCACTAGTATACTATTGTCTAATTAAATTTATTATAATGCATTTTGAAAACTGGGTGAAAATCTTTATTAGTGTTTATTTCAGACTTACTTTTATTAGTCAGTATTTCATCTCTATTTTGTCTTATATTAGTCTTTGTTAGCCATATTAATTAAATTTATTAGAATGTATTTTGATAAATAGATAAATATCTCTCTATATTAGTCATTGTTTTAGAAATTTGGAGCTATTTCATATTTTTGGCTTCCAAAGATGAATGTTAAAATCATGCGTGATTGAAAAATGGACAAATGATCTGAACAGACATTTCTGAAAGGAAAACATATCCATACATATAAGAAAAAATGCTCGCCATCACTAATCATCAGGGAGCTGCAAGTCAAAGCTACAGCTGAATACCATCTCATTCCAGTTAGGATGGCTACTATCAGAAGCAAATGCTGGTGAGAACATGGAGAAAAGGGAACTCATATGCTTTTGGTGGGAATGTAAACTTACTGGTAAGACCACTTGGGAGAAGAGTATGGAAATTCCTCAGAAAACTACAAATAGAATTACCATATGGGTCCAGCAATCCCACTCCGGGGCATTTATCCAAAGGAAAGGATATTGGTGTATCTAAGAGACATCTGCACCCCCCCATTTACTGGAGCACTATTCACAGTAGCCAAGATATGCAAATCAACCTAGGTGTCCAACAGCAGATAAGTGAATAAAGAAAATGTGGTATATGTACACAACGGAGTACTGTTCAGTCATAAAAAGTAATAAAATCCTGTCATTTGTGGCAACATGGATGAAACTGGAGGACGTTATGTTAAATGAAATAAGCCAGGAACAGAAAGTTAAACACTGCATGTTCTCACTCAGATGTGCAAGCTCAAACAAGCTGATCTCATAGAAGCGAAAAGTACAGTGGAGGATACCAGGGGCTGGGAAGGATAGGGGGAAGGGAGAAGATAGGGGAGATTTGTTAAAGGATACAAAATTACACCAAATGTAAGAAATAAGTTCCAGTGTTCTGTAACTGTTAGATGAGTACAGTTAACAATAACATATCATTTTAAATAGCTAGGAGGAAGATATTTAATGTTTCTAACACAAACAAATGATAAATGGTTGAGATGGTGGATATGCTGATTATCCTGAGCTAATCACTATATATTATATGTATGGAAACATCACCATGTACCCTACAAATATGTGCAATTGCTATTTGTCAATTTAAAAAAATAAAATTAAAAAAACTTATTTGTAAAGTATCAAGTACATATAAAACTCACGAAAATATTTTAATGTATGAAAGTATTATTGGGCCAGGGGTGATGGCTCATGCCTATAATCCCAGCACTTTGGGAGGCCAAGGAGGACAGATCACATGAGGGCAGGAGCTTAAAAGCCTGGCAAACATAGCGAAATCCCAATCTCTACTAAAAATACAAAAAAAATTAGGTGGGTGTGGTGGCAGGCACCTGTAATCCCGGCTACTTGAGAGGCTGAGGCATGAGAATCATTTGAACCTGGGAGACAGAGGTTGCAGTGAGATCATGCCACTGCACTCCAACCTGGTTGATGACTGAGACTCTCTCTCAAAACAACAACGACAACAAAAATATTATTGACAAATTCAATGAAATCTCAGTGAAACTACGATGGATTTTCTGGATAGAAATCCACAAACAAATTCAAAACTTATGTGAAAATGCAACATACCTGGAAAAGCAGAAACAATTTTGTAAAAAATAACAGAAAAACTTGTGCTTCATTAACTTGTCTTAATGCTAAGACTTGTTATAAACCAAAATTATTGTGGCATTTGTATAAAATAGACAAGCAGCTCGATAGAACAGAATATATTGTCTAGATTGGTTCATGCCTATATAGTAAACTGATTTTTGTGCTAAGATATTCTGTGGTGAAAATGTAGTATTTTCAATAAATAATTTTATTTATTAATAAATGTTTATTAAAATAAATAAAATACAGGGATGCTGGATCATCCACTGAATTTCTTTAAGGAAAAAAATTAAATTTTACCCTTCATAGCATGAACAAAAATTAACTTGTGGTGGTACTTATGATGATCCATGGTCACAAGATAACACTTAGAAGCACAAAACTTTCCAAAGATTATATTTACAAATTTAGGATGGGCAAAGATTTCTCCACAAAATGTAAAAAACCCAAGCAGAAAAAAAAAAAGAGAGATAAGTTAGACTTGATCATAATTAGAAACTTCTCTTTTCAGAACTACTATTGAGAAAGCAAACAGGGAAGTCGCAGACTTGGAGACAATATTTGTTATACATGTATCTGACCAAGGGTTTGTAACCATAATATATAATTATTTTTTAAAACAAAGAATTCTTACCCGTCAAGAAATGAAACTGAATTTTTAAAGTGTGAGTAAAATATCTGAACAGAAATTTCACAAAACAAGATACAGGATTTTCCAGTAAGTACTTATTATTCTTCAGGAAAATGAAAATTAACAAAATGAAATAATACTGCACAGGGATTAGAATGATTAAAATAAAAATGACTGGTGAAAATATTGTGATTGGTGGATCTTAGATGACCCCTAAGTGTTCTCACATTTTCACATAAATGCTTATTTAAACTCCTGTTCTTGCAGAAAACCAAACACTGCATGTTCTCACTCACAGACGGGTGTTGAACAATGTGAAGATGTGGACTCAGGGAGAGGAGCATCACACGCTGGGGGCAGCTGGGGGTTGGCTAGAGGTGGGACACTGGGGTGTGGGGGAGGGTGGAGAGGGATAACATGGGGAGAAATGCTGGATATAGATGAATGGGGAATAGAGGCAGCAAACCACCTGGTTATGTATGCACCTATGTAACAACCCTGCATGACCTGCACATGTACCCCAAGAACCTAAAGTAAAATAAAAAAACAAAAACACAAACTCCTGTTCTTGAATAACTTCCTTCTAATCAATAGAATAGGGCAGTGTGGACGCAATACAGCTTTCGAGTTGTGAAGAGAAGGGCTTATACCTTTGCAGTCTTTGTATTAGTTACCCAAGGCTGCCATAACAAATTATCACAAGCTTAGGGATTTGAAATAACAGAAATGTATTCTCTCATGATTCTGGACGTAAGAAGTCTTACATCCCAGTGTCAGCATGGCCCTGCTCCCTCTGAAAGCCATAGGGGAGGAAACTTTCTTGCCTCTCCCAGCTTCTGGTGGCTGCAGGCTATTCGTGATGCCCCTTAGCTTGCAGCAGCCTCATCCAGTCCTGGTGTCTGCCATCATATGATGTTCCACCTTTGGGGGATTTCTATGTGGCTAAATTTTCCTCTACTTATATGAACATCCTTGATTGAATTTAGAGTCTACTCTAATTCAGTGTGACCTCATCTTAACTGATGACAAAGACCCTGCCAGGAACCTACTTGCAAGTAAGATCCAATTCACAGATTCTGGGTGGGTATATATTTTGCTAGGATTCTATTCAGCCTGGTATAATCTCCTTTCAATAAATCTATGATCCCAGTTTAATGATGAGGAAAAAATCAGACAAACTAAAATTGAAGGACATTCTACAAAATATGTAACCTCTATTCTTCCAAACTGTTAAAATTGTGAAAAACTAAAGCAAAAAACAAAACAAAACAAAACAAAAAGCTGCCACAGTTCAGAGGAAGGAAAGAAAATATAAAAACTAAATATAAGATAGTAACCAGGTTTGAATCCTGGTACAGAGAAAATGGATATTAGTGGTGAAATTGACAGAATCCCAATAAAGGCTGGAATGCAGTTGATAGTAAGTTTTTAATGTTTTTGATAGAGCTGCGGTGGCTCAGGTCTGTTGTTCTGGCACATAAGGAGGCAAGGCTAGGCATTCAAGGCAGCCTGGGCAGCATAGAAACCTCTCATCTATATAACCATAGTTTCTGATAAATATACCAAAGACATGGTGAGGGTTTTATGGGAACAATCTTATTCTTTCTTTTAAATACATCTAAAAAGATTCCAAAAGAAATGACTTGTATTTTAAATGCAAGCTACAGGATAGACTTGAGAAATTTAATTTAGATTGGATGGTTTCAGACAGCTTTTTCTGTGAGAACTTTAAGCTGCAAATAGAAATACAAATCCAGCCAATCCTACCAGAATTGGGGGATGAAGTCTCCCAGGCAAATCATATGACCAGTGAACACGTATTGTGGGTGAAGGATGCTTGCAGTATTGGAGAGGATGAAAAGAACTCAGAGTGACAAGTAGGGAAGATGGAGCCTGGCATAAAATTAAACTGAGCAGCAGGCTTCAAACAGGCCACACAACAAAAATTGAATTAAAAAGAAAGAAAGACATTGCTATAGCACTGTCTATGTGCAAGAACTATTTTAAGCATTTTTCACACACTGGCACTTTTCATTCTTGCCACAACTATATATGGTGTGTACTCTTATTATCTTCCATTTCTCTGCTAGAAAAACTGGTTCAGAGTTAGTCACTTGTCTGAAGTCATTCCATTACTAAAAGGCAGAGCTGTGGCCATCTGGCCGCACAGTTTGTATTTATCTACTACACCCTTGCCCTGAATTTAATGGAAGCCCTGCTGACTCATTCTTCCTTAAAAGACTAAACTATCAACTCAGAGGAGAGATAATGGTGATTAGGGTGAGATGGAGAGAAGTAGATGGGCTTGAGGAAACTTCCAGGTAGAATCAAATGCAACTGATGGTATGTTAGATGCAGGTAATGAGAGGGAGACCATATCAAGAATGACCATCCAACTTCTGGCTTTACTGGGTTATTTACTAAAGTGGGAAATGGCAAAAGAAGATGTTTGGTGAGTAAAATTATGTTAGCAGTGGCAAATCCATATGCAGCAGCCTCAGTTCTCAACTGCAGCAGCCTCAGTTCTCAACTCTTAGAAGAAAGAATTTGACTGAGGGGGCGTAAAGCAGAGGGAGAGACTGGGACAAGTTTTAGAGTAGGAAGGAAAGTTTATTAAAAAGTTTTAGAGTAGGAATGAAAGGAAGTAAAGTCCATTTGGATGAGGGCGAAGCAGGCAACTTGAGAGATTCAATTGCCTGGTTTCACCTTTGACTTGGGGTTTTATACATTGGCATTCTGTGTGTGCAGTGGCATGCCAGCACTTAGGGAAGGCTACAAGTGCAGTGTGTTTACTGAAGTTAACTAAATGCTCACTTGAGGTGTTCTCCCCTTACCAGTTGAGCGTTTCTAGAGGAAGGTCACATACCAGTCAAACTCCACCATCTTACCTCTTCATGTGCATGCTTGAGCCTGTTCTCCCAAAGTCTGAGATCTTATCATCTTAGCAAGAAGCTACTGATCACCAGTTTCAGGTGTTTTCTATTGGGAAACTGCCTATCCCTGGCACAGGTTGCAACCAATTATTATTTTGGAGAGAAAGTTTAACCAACCACCTCAGCATCAGCTGATGGTTGCCTGACATTTCTTGAGGTGGGAGGGAATGCTTTCTCTTGCCCTTCTTATATTTGACCAACTACCTATTCTAACAATTACAGATATCTTTCCATTAAGTTTGAGAGGCTAAAGAAATGTCAAGATAGATGTGTAAAACTCAAGTTTTGGATGTGTGAAGCTCAAGTATTGGATCATTTTCACCCTTCTTCCCCCACATGAAGTAGAAGTATGTGAGAAGAATTGCCTGACTGCCCAGAGGATGGGAAGGCGGCCAAGTCCCATGGACAGGTGCTCAGACTCTCCTCCACGTCACCATAAGTCAGTCTCTGGTAGCTGGTCAGGTATATTCTCTGAGGGCTCTATCTCTAGCAGATATAGTGGGTGTGTGCCACCACACCCAGCTAATTTTTGTATTTTTAGTAGAGATGGGGTATCACCATGTTGACCAGGATGGTCTTGATCTCTTGACCTTGTGATCTGCCCGCCTCTGCCTCCCAAAGTGCTGGGATTACAGGTGTGAGCTAGGTGGCTTTTTCTTGCTGACTAGGTCACATCTTCCTTATTTTTTTGTGCTGAAGCGCCTCCTGAATACATAGCAATTATGTTGATTTACCCATTAACTCCTCCTGTGCCCTGTTTAAGAAAGAGCATCCCTTCCTCGGATGTAGGAGAAAGGTTCCATATTCAAAAGAATTTCCCAGAAAAACAGAACCAATAGGAGATAGACAGATATGGATCAATAGATCATTAGGTAGATAACAGATAATTGGGGCTGGGCATGGTGGCCCACGCTTGTAATCTCAGCACTTTGGGAGGCCAAGGTGAGCACATTACCTGAGGTCAGGAGTTCAAGACCAGCCTGGCCAACATGGTGAAACCCTGTCTCTACTAATAATACAAAAATTTAGCTAGGGGCATGGTGGCACACCCCTGTAGTCCCAGTTACCTCAGGGAGGCAGGAGAATTGCTTGAACCCAGGAGGCAGGCGTTGGAGTGAGCCGAGATCAGCCACTGCACTACTCTAGCCTGGGTGACAGAGTGACACTCAGTCTAAAAAAAAATAGAATGTTGGATAGATAGATTCATTTTAAAAAATTGAGTCATGTAATTCTGGAGGCTGGGCTGTTCCATAATCTCCCATCTGAAAGCTGGAAACTCAGGATAGCTGGTGTAAATGTCTGATCTTGAAAACCGGGAAAGACTATTGTGTAAATGCCAGTCTGACGGCAGAAGATGAGATGAGATGTTTTAGAGCTGTGAGGAAGGAAAAAAGGGATAAAGGTCTTTTTTTCTCTGTCTTTTGTTCTATTCAGGCCCTTAGTGGATTGGATGATGCCCAGCTGCACTGAAGTAGGCATTCTACTTTACTGATTTCACTCATTCAAATACTTACCTCAAAGGTGGTTCTCAGAGGCTGAGTGGGAGGGGAAATGATGGGGAAATGGGAAATGAAGATCAAAGGGATACAAAGTTAGAGTTAGTGTGCAGGAATGAGTTTTAGTAATCGATTGCACTGCATGTTGACCACAATTAATTTAATAATGTATTATATATTTTTTAATTGGTGAAAGAATAGACTTTTTAATGTTCTCACCCAGAAAAAGTTAAATTATATATGTTAATTAGCTTCATTTACTCTATGATATATATAAAAATATATGTCAAAACATTACTTTGTATCCTATAATATGTACAATTATTATTTTTCAATTAAACAATAACAGTAACAAACGCTAATCTCAACTGGAAACATCCTCATAGACATACCCAGAAACAATGTATACTCTCGGCACCCTTTCGCCAGTCAACTTGACACAGAAAATTAATCTTCACAGGTTCAGAGGTAGTTAATCAGGTCCTCTCATTAGACACAATGCCATTGTTACTGTGATGCAGGCAACGCATGTTCAGAGAGCCAGGGAATGAGACCACTTTGCTGTCAGCTGTGCCCTCGATCCATTTTCACTCTGAAGCCGGAAGTCAGAACACATAGTGAACCACCTGCCTTTCCTTCCTCTTTACTCTGGAATCAGAGAGGATTTATTTCTCATTCCTTAATACCTGGGACTTTATGTTCTTTTTTTTCAAAGCTCGTAACTCTCATCCCTTCTCTCTGGGTTCCCAGATGCTGAAATATCTCTAGGAGAACATGAATTACTGGAAGAATGAAAATACCCATCTGTAAAAATATGGTTTAATTCTTTCAAAATAATTTTTTCATTGCACCCATTATTCACAAATGTGTTTTTGTTATTATCCTTTCATTACTCAGCTGGAATTTACATGTTAGAAGGATGGTTTCTAGCCATTGTTACTACTTTTCAATTTTAGGTATAAATTAGAAAATTGGATGAACCTTTTGGCTTCCCAGATGAGAGAATGTTTAAAGAAGTCCAGTGAATTTAGAGAGTGAATGTACTTCAGTAAAAAGGTCTGTAGTTTACAGACTGAAGATGAGATGAGACAAATGGTATTTATCATGGGATATTGAGAAATTAAACTTATTCAACACAACATTTTAATGTTTGACGATAGCTGCGTTTAACTCAACATGCCACTGTGCTTCGATTGAGATACTCTGTAATAATTACTGTTTTCAATTACAAAATACAAATATAAAATTTATTTTGTTGACATGTGAAACTTCAAATTATGTGTTGAATGTCTGTAATTTGATACATTTTCAGATTTCCCTTTTCATACCTTATTGTCAATAAGTTATTCTAGAAATCTCTACAGACATTGATTGATTAAATCTTGGCTTATTCAACACAAAATACACTTTATTTCTATTGAGTTATGGTTTACACAAAAACAATAGGATATAAGGCACCTTTGTAAATAGTCTCCTAAAGTCTGTTTTCACCAATCTATCAAAATCTGACAAACTTCGTGAAATCAACATTCATGGATGCTTGCTTATCCTCCAGTTTTGCAGTACTTTGATATGTCTCTTGGCGTCAGCCTCCTCCTCATTTATAGTAAAAAAAAGTCTTCCTTTGGCTTATGCTGTTACATTATCTTTTGTGAGGAAAGAATACTGTGTTTATTTTACTGAGGAGACAAATTGGAGGTAGTGAAGTGATTTCTTTACAGTCATAGGTTTTTCTGTTCTAGGAATATTATTTCTTCATCCTTCTGGTAAGTAAATTCTGTTATTCTTTCATCATCTAGTTTTTTCTAAATCTAAAACAACTTTCATGCTCTTTTTCCTTTCCTTTAAAAAATATTTTTAATTTTTAATCTTTATGGATACATACTAAGTGTATATATGGGGTACATTAGATATTTTGATACAGGAATACAATGCATAATAATCACATCAGCATAAACAGGGAATTTATTACCTCTAGCATTTATTCTTCCTTTGTGTTACAAATAATGCAACTATACTCTTATAGTTATTTAAAATATATAGTAAATTATTGTTACCTGTAGTCACCCTGTGATACTATCAAATACTAGGTCTTATCCATTCCTTCTAACTATATTTTTGTCTAAGTATATTTTTGCACCCATTAGCCATTTCCACCTCCCTCCACCATTACCCTTCCCAGCCTCTGGTAAACATCCTTCCCATCACCATGAGTTCTATTGTTTCAGTTTTTAGTTCTCACAAATAAGTGAGACTACGCCATGAGACTGTGAGACTCTTTCTGGCTCATTTCATTTAACATAATGATCTCCAGTTCCAGCCATGTTGTTGCAAATGACATTCTTAGTTATGGCTCAATAGTACTCCATTGTGTATGTATACCACATTTTCTTCATCCATTCTTCTGTTCATAGACACTTAGGGTTGCTTCCAAATGGTGGCCATTGTGAATAGTGCTTCAAGAAAATGGGAATGCAAACTTTTGGGGGGTATATGTGTGGGATTGCTGAATCACATGGTAGTTCTCTTTTTTGATTTTGAGGAAACTTCAAACTGTTCTGCAAAGTGGTTGTACTCAATAAAAGTGTAGTAGGGTTCCTTTTCCTCCATATTGTCGTTAGCATTTATTATAGCCTGTCTTTTGGATAAAAGCCATGTTAACTGGGGTTAGATGATATTTCACTGCAGTTTTGATTTGCATTTCTCTAATAATCAGTGACGTTGGGCACATTTTTATATACCTGTTTATCATTTGTATATCTTCTGTGGAGTAACATCTATTTAGATATTTTGCCTTTCTTTTTTTTTTTTTTTTGAGACAGAGTCTCACTCTGTCACCCAAGCTAGAGTGAAGTGACATGATCTCAGCTTCCTGCAACCTCCACCTCTGGAGTTCAAGCAATTCGCCTGCCTCAGCCTTCTTAGTAACAGGGATTACAGGCATGTGCCACCACACCTGGCTAATTTTTATATTTTTAGTAGAGATGGGGTTTCACCATGTTGGTCAGGCTGCTCTTGAACTCCTGACCTCAGATAATCCACCTGCCTTGGCCTCCCAAAGCTGGGATTACAGGCGTGAGCCACCTCACCCAGTTCATGCCTATGTTTTAATTGGATTATTAGATTTTTTTTTCTACAGAGTCGTTTGAGCCCCTTATATATTCTGAGTATTAATCCCTGGTCAGATGCATTGTTTGCAAATATTTTCTCCCATTCTGTTAATTGTCTCTTCGCTTGCTTTATTGTTTCCTTTCGTGTGCAGAAGCTTTTAAATGATGTTATTTCATTTGTTCATCTTTGCTTTGGTTGTGTGTGCTTGTGAAGCATTACTCAAGAAATATTTGCCCAGTCCAATGTGTTGGAGAGTTTCCCCAATGGTGTCTCACTAGTTTCAGAGTTTGAGGTGTTAGATTTATTCTCTTACCCATTTTGATTTGCTGTTTCCACATGGCAAGAGACAGAGGTTTAGTTTCATTCTTTTGCATATGGATATCCAGTTTTCCCAGCACAGTTTATTGAAGAGACTGTCCTTTCCTCAATGTATATTCTTGACAACTTTGTTAAAAATGAGCTCACTGTAGGCCTGTGGATTTGTTTCTGGGTTCTCTATTCTGTTCCACTGGTCTATGTCTCTGTTTTTTGTACTAGTACCATGCTGGTTTGTTTACTGTAGCTCTGTAGCGTAATTTGAGGTCAGGCATGTGATTTATCCAATTTTGTTCTTGTTGCCCCGAATAGCTTTGACTATTTTGGGTCTGTTGTGGTTTTGTATAAATTTTAGATTTGGTTTTTCTATTTTGTGAAGAATGTCATTGGTATTTTAATATGGATTGCATTGAATCTGTAGATTGCTTTGGGTAGTATGAAAATTTTAACAATGTTGATTCTTCCAATATAGAAATAGGGAGTATCTTTCCATGTTGTGTGTCCTCTTCACTTTCTTTCATCAATGTTTTATAGTTTTCATTGTAGTGATCTTGTATTTAGTTGGTTAATTCTTAAATATTTAATTTTATTTATAGCTATTTAAATGTAATTACTCTCTTCAGATTGTTCACTGTTGGCCTACAGAAATGCTACTAATTTTTGTATGTTGATTTTGTATCTTTACTACATTTGTTCTAATAGTTTTTATAGGGTCTTTAGTATAAGATCATATCATCTGTAAACAAGGATAATATGACTTACTGTTTTCCAATTTGAATGCCTTTTATTTCTTTCTCTTATCTGATTACTGTAGTTAGGACATCCAGTCTATGTTGTGTAACAGTGGTGAAAGTGGGCATCCTTGTTGTGCTCCAGATCTTAGAAGAAAGGATTTTAGTTTTTCCTCATTCAGCGTGATACTAGCTGTCATTCTGTTGTATATGGCTTTTAATTGTTCAGGTATATTCCTTCTATAACCAGGTTTTTGTGGGTCTTTATCATGAAGGGATGTTGAATTTTATTAAATGCTTTCTGAGCCATCAGTTGAAATGATCATATAAATTTTGCCCTTCATTCTGTTGATATGATGTATCACATTGATTTATTTGTGTATGTTGGATCATCTTTGCATCTCTGGGATAAATCCCATTTGGTCAAGATGTGTTTTTAAATGTTTTGTGGAATTTAGTTTGCTAGCATGAGAATTTAGTTTGCTATGAGAATATTTGTATCAATTTTCATCACGGGTATTGGTCTATAATTTTCCTTTTTGGATATGTCTTTGTCTGGTTTTGTTATCAGGGTAATGCTGGTCTCGTAGACTGAGGTTGGAAGTACTCCCTCCTCTATTTCTTAGAATAGTTTGCATAAGATTGGTATTAGTCTTTTGCTAAATATTTGGCAGAATTTAATAGTGAAGCTATTGGGTCCTGGGCTTTTCTTTGCTGGGACACTTTTTATTACACCTTCAATCTCATTACTTGTTATTGGTCTGTTTGGGTTGTTGATTTTTTTATGCTTCAATCTTTGTTAGTTTTATGTGTCCAGGAAATGATCAATTTCTTCTAGGTTTTCCAATTTATTGGTACATAGTTGCTTGTAGTAGCCACTAATGATCCTTTGAATTTCTGTGTTATTGGTTGTAATGTTTCATTTTTCATCTCTGATTTTATTTATTTGGGTCTTCTCTGTTTTTTTTTTTTTTTACTATTTAATGTCAAAAACCACATTACTTTTGCACCAACCTAATAGTCTGGCTACAGGTTTGTCAATTTTATTTATAGTTTCAAAAAAGCAGCGTCTCTGTTCCTTCATCTTTTGTATTGTTTCCTTCATTTCAATTTCATTTATTTCTGCTTTGATCTTTATTATTTCTTTTCTTCTACCAATTTGGGGTTTGGTTTGCTCTTGCTTTTCTGATTCTTTAAGATGCATCGTTAGGTGGTTTATTTGAAGTTTTTATACTTTTTTTGGTATAGGCACTTATAGCTATAAACTTCCCAGTTAGTACTGCTTTTGCTGTATCTCACAGGTTTCAGTATGTTGTGTTTCCATTATCACTTGGTTCAAAATATTTTTTAAATTTCTGCTTAATTTCTTCATTGACTCAGTGGTCATGCAGGGACATATTGTTTAATTCCCATGCATTAATATAGTTTCCAAATTTTCTCTTGATTTCTGGTTTTATTCCTGTGTGGTCAGAGAAGATACTTGAGATAATTTTAATTTATTTTGAATTTTTAAATATTTTTCTGTGGCTTAACATATAGTTTATCCTTTAGAATGACCCATGCGCTGAGGAGAACAATGTGTATTCTGTAGCCATTGGATGAAATGTTTTATAAATACCTACCAGTGCAGACTAAGTCCAGTGTTTCTTTGTTGATTTTCTGGGTCATCTGTCCAATGCTGAAAGTGGGGTGTTGAAGTATCCAGCTATGATTGTATTGGAGTCTATCTCTCTCCTTAGCTCAAATAATATATGTGTTATATATCTGGATATTGTATTCTCTTATTGAATTAAACCCATTATTATTATATAATGACCTTTTTATCTCTTTTTATGTTTTGTCTGGAAACCTATTTTGTCTGATATAAGCATAGCAACTCCTGCTTTTTTCTGGTTTCCATTGATGTGGAATATGTTTTTCCATCCCTTTATTTTCAGTGTCTGTGCATCTTTATAGCTGAAGTGTGTTTCTTGTATGCAACAGATTGTTGAGTCTTGTTTTTTTATTCATTTAGTCACTTTCTTTTGATTGGAGAGTTTAATTTGCTTACTTTCAATATGACGATGGATAAGCAATTGGTTATTCATGCCATTTTGCTATCTGTTTACTAATTATTTTGTTGTCTGTCTTTCTTGTTTCCTTTCTGCCTCTGTTCTGTGTAGTGCAGGTCATTTTCTCTAGTGGTATGTTTCAATTTCTTGCTTTTTATTTTTTTTGGTATTTGTCGCATGTTTTTTGATTTGATTACCATGAGTCTTGCAAATAATATTTTATAATCCATTATTTTAAACTGATGACAACTCGACACTGATTGCATAAGAAAACAAATTACTTACAAACAAAGAAAAAAAACTAAAAACTAATAAAAACTTTCACTTTATCCCCTGGCTTTTTAACTTTTTGTTGTTTTTATTTATATCTTATTATACTGCCTATATCTTGAAAAGTTGTCATAATTTTTTTGTATGTTCATTTTTTAGTCTTTCTACTGAAGATATGAATATTTTACACATTAACAGTTACAGTCTAATAACATTCTGTGTTTTTTCATGTACTTACTATTACCAGTGAGTTTTATAAATTTAGAAGATTTCTTGCTCATTAACATTTTTTTTTCTTTGAGATTGAAGAACTCCTTTTAGCATTTCTTACAAGAAAGTTTTGATGTTGATGAAATCCCTCAGCTTTTGTTTTTCTGAGAAGCCTTTATTTTGCCTTCATGTTTGAAGGATATTTTCACTGGATATACTGTTCTAGGATGAAAGATTATTTTCCCTTTATCACTTTAAATATGTCTTTCCCCTCTTTCCTGGCCTATAAGGTTTCCACTGAGAAGTCTGTTGCTGGACATACTGAAGCCCTATTGTACGTTATTTGTTTATTTTCTCTTGCTGCTTTTAGAATCCTTTCTTTTTTCTTGAATTTTGGGAGTTTACTTATTAAATGTCTTGAGATAGTCTTATTTGGATTAATTTTTCTTGGTGTTCTATAAACTTCTTGTACTTAAATATTGATCTCTTTCTCTGGATTTGAGAACTTCTCTGTTATTATCCCTTTGAATAAACTTTTTACCATTATCTCTTTCTCTATCTCCTCTTTAAGGCCAATAACTTTTTGACTTGCTCTTTTGGGGCTATTTTCTAGATTTTTTATGTACATTTCATTACTTTGCCATTTTTTTCTCCTCTGATTGTATATTTTCAATGAGCCTATTTTCAAACTTACTAATATTTTTTCCCCTTGGTCAATTCTGCTATTAAAAATCTCTGATGCATTCTTTACAATGCCATTTGCATTTGTCAGCTCTAGAATTTTTACTTGATTCTTTTTAGTTATTTTAATCTCTTTGTTAAATTTATCTTATAAAATTCTAAATTTCTTCTCTGTGCTATCTTGAATTTCATTGAGTTTTGTCGAAACAGTTATTTTGAATCCTCTGTCTGAAAGTGAACATAACTCTCTTTCTCCAGGATTGGTCCTTCTTGTCTTATTTGGCCTGTTTGGTGAGGTCATGTTTTCCTGGATGATTTTGGTGTTTGTGGATGTTCACTGATGCCTGAGCATTGAAGACTTGGGTATTTATCATAGCCTTCACTGTCTGGGCTTTTTATACCTGTCCTTCTTGAGAAGGCTTTTAACTACTTGAAGGGATTTGGGAGCTGTGATACAAGTTTTTGATCATTGCAGCCATATCTATATTGGGGGAACCCCAAGACTGGTAATGCTGTGACTCTTTCTTACTCAGGGATACTATGTTGGTGGTCTTGGGTAAGATCTGGAAAAATTATCTGGATTACCAGGAAAAGACACTTGTTCTCTCCTCTTACTTTCTCTCAAACAAATGCAGTTTCTCTCCATGGTGGGCTGCCTGGGGCTGGGGGAGGGATGACACAAATACCGCAGTGGCCACCGCCACTGGGACTACATTGAGTCAGGCCTGAAGCCTGACTGGTTCTCACCTGAAGCACGGCACTGGTTCTCACCAAGGCCTGCGGTAACCACTGCTGTCTCCCACCTATGTTTGTTCTAGGACCAAGGGCTCTACAGTCAGCATGTGGTGAAGCCAGCCAGGCCTGTGCCCTTTGCTTCAGAGTAGTAAACTCCCTGTGGTCCTGGGTATGTCCAGATATGCTGTCAGGGCCTGGAGTTGGAAACCTTTGGAGTCTACCTGCTGTTCTGTGGTGTCTGATCTATTCCATTGTGGCTGATCTGGCACTGAAACCACAAGAGGAACTCCTTCCCACTTTTCCATCTCCTGTCCACAGGAAGAGAAGAGACCACCACCACCCCAGGTCTGTGGCAAATGCTGCGTGGAGATGACCGACGTTCGCTTATGGCCCAAGGGCTCTTTGGTCATTTTGTGGTGGATGCTGCCAGGCCTGGGACACTCCCTTCAGGGCAGTGGTCTCCCCTCTGGCCCAGGGTAGGTTCAGAAATGTTATCCAGGAGGCAAGGCCTGGAATCAGGATTTCAATTGCCTGTTTGGTGCTCCATCCCACTGTGGCCAAGCTGGGACCTATGCTGCAAAAGAAAGTCCCCTTTACTCTTCGCTCTCCATTTCTCAAGCAGATGGAGTTTTTCTCTGTAGTTACCATAGCTGGGAATGTGTTAGGTCAACCTAAAGCTAACAGATATCTGAGTCTCACACAAAGCCCATATCAGTACCATCTGGCTACGGCTGCTCTGATTCATGGACCAAATGCTCTTTAGTCAGCAGGTAATAAATCCTGCAAGGACTGGGCTCTTCCTGCCAAGGCAACAGATCACATTTTGGCCCAGGGTGTGTCTAATATCATCCAGAAGCTGGGGCCTGGAATGGAGTCCCAGGACTCAGTCTGTTGCCTTATTCTACTGTGGCTGAAGGGTTATCTAAGTTGCAAGACAAAGTCCTCTTTACTCTTCTCTCCCCTCTCCTGAGGCAGAGGAAAGGAGTCTATCGTGGAGCTGCGAGCTGTGCTGCATTGGGTTGTAGGTGGGGTGGTGCAAGCATCCCCTTGGCTTCCCTGGCTGGTGTATCACTAGGTTGTGTGCCCCACAAATTGACTGGCTCTCAGTCTAGTACAGCACCAGGACTTGCCAAGGCATTGAAGTTCTTGTTCCCTAGACTGCCTTTGTTGTTGTTTTTTTGTTTTTTGAGATGAAGTCTCACTCTGTCACCCAGGCTGGAGTGCAGTGGCACGATCTTGGCTCACCACAGCCTCCACCTCCTGCGTTCAACCAATTCTCCTGCTTCAGCCTCTTGAGGCTGGGACTACAGGGGTGTGTCTCCATGCCAAGCTAATGTTTGTATTTTGAGTAGAGACGGGGTTTCACAATGTTGGCCAGGCTGGTCTTGAACTCCTCACCAGTGATTCACCTGCCTCTGCCTCCCAAAGTGCTGGGATTACAGGCATGAGCCACTGTACCCAGCTAGACTGCCTTTCAAGATTATTTGAGATTCCAGAATACTTTGGTTCTCAGTGGCAAGGCTTGCCAGAAATCAGGTTCTTACTACTGGGATGAATGAATCCCCTCTGGCTATGGACATCATGGAACTCTAAACGCTCCTTCCAAGGGGCTCCAGCTGAGTTCTTCCTGGTGTTGCTTTCCACTGTGACAGGCAGCACTAAGTCCCAATGCAAAGTCTCACAGTCCCTGTGCTCTCCCTCCCTCAACACACAGATTCTCTCTGCATGCTACACAGCTGTTGCCAGGGAAATGGTGGTGCTGGCAACTGAAGACTGTCTTCCGTGTTTTCTTCGGTGCCTCTTTTTCATATACATAAAAATATTTTTATAAAGGAACAAACAAAAAGCATAGAAATATATAGTAGGCATTTAATTTATATGAATTCTATTGCTGTTAGTCTCAATTGCTTTCCCTGGTTCCTTAATGCTGATGGGACTGATGTCTACCAGCTCCTATGTGGCAGCATTCTCAAAACCATCTAGTTCCTGAGGCAGTCTCAAAAGCAGTAGAACCTGTGTCGATGGGCTTACTGCCCCCGACTCTCTCTCAGCATAAAACAAAAACAAAGATAACAGGAACCTGATATCAATGCATTGTGTCTGGATATAGATTAATGAAGTTGCCACAGGTTTGTTTCTATATTGCTTCTTGTGTTTACTTGGTAGTCCGTCATTCCGAGTTCCCTTTTTTTTTTTTTTTTTTTTTTTTTAGGTAAGTTTTTCTTCTGCATTTCTCACTTGAGTCAGTACCCTCTTAATCTCTTTCTCCGCTTTGTGATGGTCAAATGAATACATGTAGTCCTAGAATAGTTTCTACTTTGAAGACTGTCAACCTGCTTTATATGGAAAGTCGATAACATTCATTTGAGGCAATTTTATTCTTTATTTCATTAAATAATTTTATATAAAAGAGAAATCTCTCATTTTTGTTTGGATGGCTATTATTTTGGATGAGATTGTATTTTAAGCAGTTTGAATGCGCTTAGAAAATTATTTCTCTGATTTTCATCCATCCAACCCTAGCCATTTCTGGGAAATTTTCCCAAGGGTTTCATTGTACTTTGCGCGTCATATTAGAGGACGTTTTGCTCCAAGTGATGATTGCTTGGCTTCCCTCAAGCTTGCATTGTCTTGACATCCAAGCCTGTGATATATAAATCTGGATGGCTAACTCTAGCAACTGGGGTCTCAAAGGTGCTAAAAGAAATGAACCGTTGATAATTTTGAAACCCTCTTTCTCTCTTCAGCTTGCAGGTGATTTTTTTCCCAACATTAAACAAAAATAAATAAAATTCCTTATTTAATCTCAAGCAGAAAAATCACTTGCTTTAATTAACTACGTAGCACTACAATATAAACAGATAAATACAGAATGAATATTTGGGGACACAGTGAGTACTCTAGATAGACGTCAGAAAATGGAATACATAATTCTGAAGTGATTTATGTGGTAATTTGGAATATATGTATTAGAGAAGAGGAAGTGGAAGCATCTATTACAGAGCTATTAGTTTCTCAATATGGCCAATTTTACCATAAAATTACTTTTCATCTTCATTAATCTGTCCCTGTGGCTATTAATCGAATATAGAATTCTTTGAGAAATACAGATATGTAAATCGAGTGATTGTTCATAAAATTAATACATTTTTGCAAAGATATTTTAAATATTATTCCACTATTTTATAATTAAATTAGATCCTTACATGGGAAAATTGGTTAAATGGCACAGCAAAGCCTTTTCATTGTTAATTAAGTCAGGGGAATCGACAACATATGCTTTTTATGATTGGAACAGAATATTGTTTTTAAAAGTTTTAATTCATGCTCTTTCTGCTTTGAAAACAGAATCATAATCTGTGCTTTTGCTAAACAGATACAATTCTTGCTTACTGTAAAAAATTTAAATGCCCTAAAAAGTATTCTGTTGTTTATCCTCTTGAAATAACAACTGTTAGTTTATTATATACAATGCTCAGACTTTGGCAATTATGTGTACAACATGTACAAGATCATTCTAAATATTCTGTAGTGTTTTAAACTTTCTTTAAATAAGGGGCAGTTTTTTTATTTTTTATTATTTTCTTTTAAGAAAGAAAAGAAAAAAGAGAGAAAGAAAGAAAAAAAAGAGAATGAAAGAAAGGGAAAAAGAAGAAGAAAAAGAGGGAGAGAGAACGGGAATCTTGCTCTATCTATTGTCCAGGCTAGAATGCAGTCTAAAAATGGGTATTAAAAAGCTCTTTTATGCTAATAATTGTGTTATACAATGGAGACAGGAAGGAATAAGGGAGGAAAATCACAAAAAAAACAGCCAACCAATATTTCATTTAAACCTATGAAATGCAGTTTTAAGTGGCAACACAAATATTTCTTTCTTATAACTTCAAAGGATACTAAATATTCCATTGAACAGAAATACTGCAGTTCCTACCCACCTCCCAGTTCTTGAATGCTTAGACTGTTTTCAATTTTTGATTAAGGGTAGAGGGTGAAGACCGAGTAAGTACCTGTTGGATACTATGCTTATTACCTGAGTGACAAAAGATTTACATATAACTTGCACATGTACCACTGAACCTAAATTAAAAAATAAAATAAAATAAAATTTCAGGCAATTTGAGTAAATTATGTTAATGATTAAATGGAGGAATAACATATGTATGATATAGTACATCCCAAATGCTAATCTAGTGTGTAGCTCATTGATTTTATATATGTACACGCAAATGTACACAGGCTTGATAACCGCCAACATCAACATATAGAACATATCCGGGATCAGGTACGATTCACTCCTATGTGTTCCTATTTTATAGAACACACATATACACCCCAAAACTAACTACTATTTTGATATTCTGACCTCCATGTTTTATTACATGTGTCTGTGTTTGAATCTCTCATTATATCATATACCATATACTTGTTTGTATCTGATGTCTTTCACCCAATATATTGTCTGTGAAATTTACCCATGTTGTGTGTAGCAATAGTCCACTCCATCCTGCTGTTGCTTCGTATTCCACTGCATGAATATTTCCTTTACCTACTGATGATTTTGGCTGAAGATGCTACTGCTGTTATGATCATTCATGCTCAAGTCCTTGTGTAGATCTGGGCATTCATTTTTCTAGGGGTAGAATTGTTAGGCTGTGGAGTAAGAGTATGTTTCACTGTATGAGACCCTCAAATTCTTTTTACAGGTAGTGCTACCATTTTACACCCCTACTACATATGTAAGAGGTTTTGTTTTGTTACGCATACTCAATACTACTTGACATTGTTAGTCATTTTAGCCACTTTTGGTTAGCATAGTGAAAATGTACCTTCTTGCATGAGAGAAGGAATAAAAGCAAGAGTAGCTTATTAGGAGCATGTAAAACGTAAGGTCTCTTTAGAGTTCCTGAGCTGTTTAATGCTCTATACACTTACATTTTGAAGTTATTCCTGGCTTCCATTTATTTTGAGATTTTTGAAAAACATTTTAGCTTTTATGTTCTTAGGACTGAGAATGTTTCCTGCTGTTATTAGTTATGTTGCAATTATTTTATGGTCATCATTTCTCATCTGCACTGAAAATCTTGGTCCTAGCTGTTCGTATGGGTCTCTACAGTTGAAGTTAAACTATACACACTGTGTTTAATTGCCTTTTGGAGAAAAAGATTACGCTGTTATTTGGTGCTGAAGAGAAATTACTGTGTATAGAAATGGTATAGAAACAGAGCAGTGGACAAATACTGCTTTTTGTGACAATTCTATTTGTTGTAGAAAGAATATCTTCAATTGTTCCCTTTTTTGGCCAATATCTAATGTGTTAGTATTTTAATTTCTTTCTATGAATAAGAGACATATATGATAAAACTCTGTGTAAATAATTCTAAAAGAGCCCTCAGGATAAGAACAAAAAATGAAACTTAATCATAGAAAAACAGTATGTCATAGTTTATTTTTTTCTTAACGCTACATCAAAGAATGTTACCTTGTAAAATGTATGACATGTTGTATTTGGTGAATTACCATATTGCCATCTACTCTTTTAAGTTATTTATGCTTTTTGGTACCTTGTCTATTTCCCCATCTTCTTCCCTCCAGGTTCAATTTGGGCTGGTGTCTTAGCTAAGAAACATGCCCACCTGGGAATTAGAAAATCTATCTATTTTCTAGATAAAGGTCATTTAGCAAGTTGATGACTGTCTACAAACAGCATTGATGGAGAGAGAAATTGGGGGAAATGGAAAGCCTAGTGTCAATCATTCTAATTTACTACTTTTCTGAATTAACCTGCCCATTTCTCTGTGACTCTTTGGCTACTATGACAACCTTCTCTCTCTGACTTCTTCAACTGTATGTCAGTTGTTTTCTGTAATATTTGCAACTGCAAGGCATAAAATTTCATATTTGGAGGCTTATGTTTTTCAGAGGCATTTTGAGTTCAGTGTTGCTAATTTCTTTACTCTTTTACAACAGATCTCTTGATTGTTCTCCTTATGTTAAATTACAGAATTTGCACTTCCCATGTGGTCTGAATAGTTGGTAACAACTCCCCGAGAAAAGTTTTTCCTTTTGCTTACCTGTGTGCAGGGCGGTGTGGTCGTGTAGCCCGTTTTTAACACCCCACCACGTTTTTAGCTTGAAGTTAAGTCATAAAAGGAGTTTGACTTGCTGAACTCTATACAAAGCTCTATAAATTGAGAAAGCATTTCCACTTTTAGTGGGTGATTCCTTTTTCTTGAAGAAATTGAGGGATCAATCCAGAAACAGTTTCAGAGAATTTCTTAAGAGCCCAAAAATGTTTTTTATGTAATAGGCCTCATTATTGCTGTTTCGTAAATATTTTGTAATACAGTATATTTTGACCTTCATATATGCTGAGGGATGCCTTTTACTTTATCCCTAAACTTTGAAATTGATTTATACATTGTATACAGTGTTGAGGTAGGTAGGGAAGAGGGAGAAAAGATGGAGATAAATTGTATTTCTGTTTGTCCTTTCCTCCTGGGAAGACTAATGTAGGTGAAATTTTTCATATTATGATGTCTTATTTTGGGAAATTCTGCAGAATCTTGATATTACATGTTAGTTTGAGTCAAAACAAATTGCGGTTTTTGTAGGTCACAGATGGTCACAAATGGCAATTTCAAATGGTTCAACATAATACAAAGGAATAAAAGTTAAACTCTGCAAAAATGTAACAAAGAGAAATGATAAATATCAATGTTTTAATTATTATAATAGAGAACTAGAAATTAAGAGACTGTTGCTCATGTTGATATATTTTTTTCTTTGTGTTATATATGGGTATATATGTGTGTGTGTGCCTGTGTGTGTGTGTGTGTGTGTGTGTAATTAGCAATTAGGTTAATACCTCTAAAGTAAAATAATATGTATTTGTATGGCTAAATAATTACTGTCAAACCTGAATGTGTATAACATTAGAAAATTCACTTAACTCTCCAGAGCTTTTTTTTCCATTTTCAGTAAAATGATGAAAATAAAACCCTACTTTCTTACTGTTGAGAGTAGATGATAAAATCATAAAAGGAAGTAAATCAAAGACATACATAACTCAATAGATAATTACAATTATATCCTCTCTAACAGTTTATTTAACTAAGTAAGATAAATTTGTGAACTTTTTCTTGCTGTTACCTGGAGAAAACATTTGAAGCTGGCTAGATTTATTTATTACTATTCATGTGTCAGATTTTGTTATAGGTAATTCATTTTATTTAGACCTCACAATAATTCCATGATCATCACGATTTTGGTGCTATTAAGATTCTCCTTTTATAGATGAGTAAACTGAGTCTTAGAGTAGTAAGCAAATTTCTTAAGATGACACAGCTAGGAACACCCAGACTGTGGTCAAGCCTGAGTGATCTGATTAGGGAGACAGGTCCTTCAAACCTATGTCAGACTGATGTACTTTCTGCCTTCCCACACCATTTCCCACCGTCCCTTATAATTTTACTTTACAATTTTAAGTTATTTTTCTGTCCTTAATATTTCCTTCCCTTCCCATATACCCTAATTCATGTGGGAATATTTGAATTCAGTTATCACCAGGCTGAATGTGGGATACTGGGATGAAGCTTTCCCCTTGTCGCCACCCCAGTGCATCTGCTGAGATTGCTGTGATTGGTGGAGCTTTTGCCCCTGGACTGCTTTCCCTGTGATCAACACTCAACACAGAGATTTAGATCCCAGACACAAGAAAAT
Organism: Alouatta palliata; assembly: GCA_004027835.1. Classification (NCBI taxonomy): domain Eukaryota; kingdom Metazoa; phylum Chordata; class Mammalia; order Primates; family Atelidae; genus Alouatta; species Alouatta palliata. The sequence goes on from PVKV010014621.1 coordinate 27,981, forward strand.
GACGGAAGAGATACAACATACAGAAAGACTTAGAGGTTAAATGAACTGCTTGAGAATGCTTGTGATACAAGCTGATACCATCTACACTTGTGCAAGACAAGTAACCCTTAAGGGGAGAGGTAAACTGACATTGGAATGTATGTATCTAAAGAAGAACCTTTACATGGCTTAAACATTTTTAGTGAAAAAACATTTCAAGAAAGATGAAGTGGCAAACTTCCAAAAACAAAATCATACGTTCTGTCAATTTTTCTTTCTCATTTTAGATGATTCGATGGTTGACCACTAAACTGATGTATAATGTAATTTTTTAATGCTTAAAAATCATCTTTTCAGTACTTCATAATTATCAGGCTAAATATAACAAAATAATTTACTTTATTGTTAACTTTCATATTTTGTAATTCATGCTCTTTTCCACCAGCAGCCTCGCAAGAGATTTTCCTAGCTTCCTTCAAAGCATGTGAAGCTGATTCAGTTTAACAAAAGCTGCTCCTTTATACTTGACAATCACAAAAGGGCATTGCAAGATTGAGATTCTGGGTGTGAGAGTGTTTTTGACTTGTTCTGAAAGAAGAATAAATGTCTTGGCTGAGATAGTCATTCTCAGAAACAATTACTTTTCTTGGCTTTTGAAAGTCTGTAACTGATTTGTGTCTCCAAGTGTAAGCCATCCAAAGCCATAACAAAGATCACAGGACATAGCAAGCTTAATTAGAGATATTTTCTCTGTCCCCTCTGGAGACAATCTCATGTGTCTTGCTCCTGATGCAATGTTTTCAACTACCACCAGTGCGAACCTAGCATACACTAAGTGAGGTCACCGGATTTCATTTTACTTTCCACAGAATTTTCAGCTGGAAAAATGTTTATTTCTAATCTGTGGACCCTCAAAAATGTTAACAAGTTGCATTTTAGTTTTCTTTTCTTTTTAAATTCCTCACTTGGATTCTTTGTAATCACTGGTGGGTGCTCTTTTATTTACTGTGTATCCTTTAGGCAATAAAAATACTATTTTATTGGCATTGCTTCCTGCATTAATTAATGTCTATATTTAGTCTCCTATTGCTTTTTCTCTACTATGGTGCACTTAATTTGTGATGGTGAGATTGCCTAGGTTCATATTAGATGTTACGTGAGTGTTATCTACTTAAAGACATTGAACTTCCTTTCAGTTTGTCTCCAATGATAAGGGTGTTGGTGTTAAACCTCCTTTATGTCATCACTAAGAATATTATAAAGCTAAAGTAATATCAACTCAGATATTGTATATAGACACAGCCAAGATCAACAGTCTTTTCAATAAAATAGAAAAAAAAAATGATGGCTCATATACCTCCTGTGATTACATTCAAATATTTATTCAACTTTCCAAAAATAATTGGTGAGCAGCTTCTATGCCCCAGCCACCTGTCTGGGGGACAAGGATTCAATTATAGACACAAGAGATTAAAATCAGTCCCTTGACAAAGATTAGTGACATAGAAGTTTGCTATTCTAGAAGTCAAAGAACTGTGTTAGATGTTTGCTATATGCCTTCTCTAACCATAGGCAAATATTAAGTAATAATAGTACTAAAATTCTGGAGGAAAACTTAAAAATAAACTTGAATATTATAAAAGGTATCAAAGAATAATATTGTCTGTTCAATATAATCATAATGTGATAGATGTATGCCCATTCATATTTGAAAATAATTTATATTTCATTAAAAAATAGTTTTATTTATAAATGGAAGTATGCCATTTTAAAAAACCTACAATAAAATAGAAAAATATAAGGGTTGCTGGATAATATTTTGGAATAACAGTCCATGGTTTCACATTTTCAATAATTAATTTTAGCTTATAAAACCTCCATTATTATGATTGGATTATGGAGTTGTAGGTTTCTTTAGGAAAATGTTGGCTCCCTGAATGTTGTACCAAATTTGTGGCAGAGTGTATACATGACTTTCAGCTTATCGATTTGCAATACTGCCACCTGAATGTATTTAGTTAAGATAATTAACTCATATTCACTGGCATCTAGATATCAGAATTATTAACATGACACAATTGATAGGTTGGTGGCTATAATATGAGGCTAAGGAATGGAGGGTACAGCTTAAAATCATGTCTTGCCACCAGTGGCATCCCATGTGGTAGTGGGTGGAGGACACAGTTTAGAACTTATACCTGATATTTTTCAAGAGTTTCTGGTGCACCTGCTTTTGGTTGTGTGCTCTTTTGTCTGCTTTGTATATTTTACAGTTAAATAATCTAATGTCTGCAATATATTATGTCATATAAATCTTTTTGTATCATATAAAAAATTTCGATAATTTCAAACCAATGACTGAAGAACAGCATGTCAGTAACTTGTAAGTAAATTTCCCAAAACATTCACTTCATCTATATGTAACAATTGTATCTAATCCAGGAAATAAGATATTACAAAGAAAATAGAAAATAAGTGTCTACAAACAGAAGAAAATAGGATATGAAAGTTAAAATATAGTAGATAATACAAATTCTCCATAAATGTAAATCACAAAGAAGAAAAAAAAACTTTACTCTGAAACCAAATTACATAATTTTAAATAAGCAGTTGCAGATATGATAAAATTACTTATTCATTACTTCAAACAACAACAACGAAAACACTGGAAAAATATATGAACAAAATCAAATAAATAAGCAAATTAGAAATAAATGAAATGAAAAATTAAACAACCCAAGACATAAATTGGAAAAGAAGGCCAAATCATTATATTGTGCTAAGTTACAAAATCACCAATGGAGAAATAAATTTGACCAAAAATGTGATAAAGTCACTGAAGAAAAAAATAACAGAAGTAATAAATTATCTTAAATTATATAAAATGGATCAGAAAGATAATTTTCTATGTAAAAGATGAGTTTAAAAATTCATTATATTTTAAAAGATACTTTGAAGTAAAAGAATGCTACATGAACATTTAATACTTTAATTACTTTGGGAAGTAAAAGATGTGAATCTACATTTTCTTTCCTTTTTTATTTAAATTTTTATATAATTAGCAAAATTGAAACCAATAAGAAAAAAAAAAAGCAAAAATAAAGTCAGAAAATGATAATAAAGAAATAACTATTTAAATAAAAAAAATTTTAATTGAGAGCTTATTTTAAACACCTCTCCGGAGGTAAATTGAATAAATAAATAATTTCCTATTAACATGTAATGAACAAAAACTGAGATGACTGGAAGTGGAAAAATTTTCAAGAAAATTATAGACATCACAAATATGAATATCAACACAAAAATTCTAAATAAAATAGTAAAGCAAAAAAGGTAGAGTACACTGTAGATAAATAGGCTTATTTCAGAAAAGGTAAGCATGTTCATTGTGAAAATCATTGATAAAGTTCTCTATATGATTAAATCAAAGGAAAAAAGACATCCTCCTTTTAGATGCTAAAAAGACCTTAGACCTTAAATAAAATATTAACCTGTTGACTAAATGCCAACCTCCCTAATATATTTTTTAAAAACACATAAAAACTGGAAAAGATGGCAAGAACAAAGAACAAATTTGAACAAAGATATGAACAGACAAAAGTATATACAAATGACTTTTGAACATAAAGAAATATGGTCACCTTCAGTCATAATAATTAAAATTCAAGTTGAAACTTTAAAATGGCTTTGCTCCTTTTGTACATTGACAAAAATTGTAAGAGCTGGATAACATAATTCTGCTGGTATTGCTGTGGAGATACCTACCTTCTCATTCATTGCTGGTGTTAGTGACAGATGGTATGCTTTATGAAGAGAAATTGTGTGATATCTAATCAATGTACATTGCCAACTTGCCCCTGGAAGTAGCAGATTTATTTATTTATTTTCTTTAGATGGAGTCTCACTCTGTTGCCCAGGCTGGACTGCTGTGGTGCCACATTAACTCACTGCAACCTCCACCTCCCAGGTTCAAGCAATTCTCCACCTCAGCCTCCCAGGTAGCTGGGATTACAGGCATCCACCACTGTGCCTGGCTAATTTTTGTATTTTTAGTAGAGATGGGGTTTCACCATCTTGGCCAGGCTGGTCTTGAACTCCTGATCTCGTAATCCACTGACCTGGGCCTCCCAAAGCAACTTCATTTCTAAGAATTAACACCAAAGGTATAAGGTGGGAAGAAACATGTGCAAATGATTATTCATTGTGACATTGTTGTTGGCTGCAAAATATTAGAAACTACATAAATGCACTGTAGTTTGATTGAATTAACCAAGGTATATACATGTAATGTAATACTATGTGTCTCTTGAAAAGAGATCTCTATAGTATAGAGTGAGTTCCTAGACACATTGTCAAGTGTTAACATCATAGATGTAGTGTGCTTCCTGTCCTACGTGGTTATTTGTGTTCCTCTCTCCCCACAAAAAACCATAGGAAGAATAAGCCAGAAGCAGTGATTTGCAAAAGACGTGATACATGAGGGAGGGAAAAGAAAAGAACTCCTCGAAGCATAATAGTTTTGACTTTTGAAGTGTATTCATATTCCAAATCTTCAAAAAATAAAATTGAATACACAGAGAAGAAGGGATCTTACCACTGTTTAAAGAAGAAAGTCACAATGGACAAGATGAGCAGACAGAGGTTGATTTTATTCTGATATTATTGCCAGCAATAGGGTACTGAGCACAGATCAATTCTGGATACCAGCAAGAACTGGAATGTTTTTGAGACCTGAGGATGGGGGGGAACCTTAAACCAATTTTGTTTTCCAGTTGACCTTAACCGAAAGAAAAGTAAACTTTTTATTTTCATGATAGGAGGTATCTTTACAACTTAGAGCAAGGTGCCTCACTGCAGCTAGGCTCCTACCCTCCCACAGAAAGAGAGAGGGGTTCCATCATCCTTGATGATAACATCTCAAAAGCATGGCTCCTGGGTCTATTCTTGAGTTGTGAAAGGGGAAAGAGGCTTTTAAAAAGATTTGCATTTCAAAAGTTCAGAGATAGGATTTACAATGAGAATTTTTCTAAAGTAAATGCTTTAAGAAAAGGGAAATCAGAACTGAAAGGCAGGAAGAAACCTGCCTAAAGTTTACTCAAGCTGAGGGGAATATTCAGGCTTTCTTGGCCACCACTTAGCTCTACGTCAAGTTGATGAATTGATTATGACAAAGAAGGTATGTTAGTCAAAGTCCTCCAGAGAAACAGAACCAGTACAGGCTACATAGATACATAGAAAGAAGGTGAAAGATTGGCTCGCGTGATTACAGAGGCTGAAATGTCTGTGATCTGCCATCTGCAAGCTGAAGGTCCAGGAAAGCCAGTGGTGTAGTTTCAGACCAAGCCCAACGGTCTGGAGACAGGAGAGATGAGAAGTCCCAGTCTGAGGCTGAAGGTTTGGCTATCAGGAGCTCAGCTGCCAAAAGCCAGAAGAAGATGGGTGTCTCAGCTCAAGCAAAGAGAAAAAATTCATCCTTTCTCTACCTTGTTGTTCTACTCAGGTCCTCGTTGGAAAGGACCATGTCCACCAATATCGGTGAGGGCTTTCTAACTTCTTTACTCTGTCTACTGACTCAAATGCTAATTTCTTCAAGAAACACCCTCACGGACATACCCAGAAATAATGTTTTCCCAGCTGCCTGGGCTTCCCTTATGCCAGTCAGTTGACATATAAAATTAACTATCACAAGAGGTAAAACATGATCCAAGAAAATTTTGGATACAGTATTCTGACTGTACACTATCAGTGGGATAATTTATAAGTACAGAAACAAATGCAAAGTAATGTTGCTTTTATTTTAGTTAGCTTGTTATTGGTACTGTGATGGAAGCAGTAATGTTGATAAATATTTGTGTTTATTATAGAACTGAGCAAGTGACAACTAAATGCAAAATGCTTACAGTAGGTGATAATGAAATTCTAGGGTGAGGCAAGGCAGTTATCAAGGACGTTAGTGTGAAAATTAGGGAAGTGTAAACTGTATATTGGATGATATTATCTCAATGTACTTTTGTTGTACATGATCATGGTATTTTGGCTGCAGAACACAATGTCCTTGTTTTTGAATACATGTTGAGATATCAAATGATAAAGTTGCATGATGTCTGCAATACAGCCTTAAAATTTCAGAATTGTGGTTGAGAGAGAGAGCGATAAGAGGAGAGTGAGCAAAGAAATGCACAAATGTGGCAATATAAATCATTCATGTTTACCTAGGTAAATGTAAATAAGTGATGTTTAGTGTACCATTCTTTTTTTTTTTGTTTTTATTTTTTGAGACAAAGTCTTGCTCTGTCTCCTGAGATGGAGTGCAGTGGTGTGATCTTGGATCCCTGCAACCTCGGCATCCCAGGCTCCAATGATTTTCCTGCCTCAGCCTCCTGAGTAGCTGTGACTATAGGTGAAACCAGCACACCCACTCAATTTTTGTATTTTTTGTAGAGAATGGGTTTTGACATGTTGGTCAAGCTTGTTGTAAGTAGCATTTTCGATGCAGCAAAAGAAGTAGCACTGGAATATAAATTTCCTCATCAAGGCAATTGACCTCTATAGAAGGGTGCAGCTCACAGATGGAACAATGGCAAGCTCACACCTGGACAAGGAGGAGAAGGGGTACTTATGCCTGATGGGTCACCCCTACTGCTCTGTTGTTCCCCTATTGGCTAGGGTTAGACTGCACAAGCTAGACTAATCCCAACTGGCTATTTTAAAGAGAGCAGTGGTCTGAGTTGGAGTGGCAGGGTCGGTAGTTTGGTAGGAAGGACGTTCACGGGCAGGTCAGAGCAGGTAGCCACGGGTGACCAAGGTCACAAAAGGTGACTGGAGCAAGTGACTGAAGCAGGTGACCAGGATGAGTCAGGATTGAGCCAGGAGCCAGGGGAACAGATGTGAACTGGTGGAGAAGGTTGTTTACTGGAACTACAACAAAGTTAAACTTTAAAATAGAGAATTAAAGAAGAAGAGAGCTGAACATACCGACATGCTGATTCTCTGAAGAGAAACTTGGGGTTCACTGTATTTAACAGGCTGGTCTCTAACTCCTGAGCTCAGGTAATTAGTCTGCCTCAGACTCTCGAAGTGTTGGGATTACAGGTGTGGGCCACCACGTACAGTCCATAGCATTCTTTTAACTCCTCAATATGACTAAAATGCTCCAAAATTATAATTAGGAGAAAATTAACCCCACCCAAAAATAAGTTACAAAGTGCATTATAGACAAACTGCTGAAATAATTATTTTCTAAGTTCAAATGATAAAAATAGTCTATGCAGAGGCTGTTATTCCAGATTTGGTAAAACACAGAAAAAAACAACAAAAAAGAAATTATAGTCTTCGAGTTTGCAAAACAGATTATTGAAATTCACAGGAAAGACAATGGCCTTAAAGAAAAAAGCTCTCCCTTTCTAGGGAGAATTTTTGATTTTTAGAAAACTAGCCTTTGTGTTTCTCTGCAGGTCTTGATACATAAGTGTGTGCCAAACTGCAGAAATATTTTGGATTGCTCAATTTTAGTAATGCTTGGGGCACCAACACTAACGTAGATACACATGTTTATAAGTTGTATGTATATTTTCATAGTAATCTGTTATATACATTAGACATTTTATATCGTACAATGAAAAAGAAGATAAATAGAAGTTCAAATGCGGATCATAAAGGATCAAGTGCCCCCTTAGACTCTGGGCCTTAGGCTTTGGAGATGAGTATCTCAACTGTTGGCATTAGAGGTACAATGTAACAATGAAGGACTTTGTTTTACATTACCAGATGAGAAAAAGTTAAATGGCTAATGGAGAACTGGAATGAACAGCAACAGATTTAACTATAGATAAATATTTCTGAAAAGTGACTCATGTTCTTCAAGACAGAGCTTTGACGGGGTGTAGCAAGGGAAGAAATCCCAGATAATTTAGCAGAATTGGAGAGTGATGGGTCTTGGGCTTATCTTCCAAAGGTATAGTCCAGAGCATTTGTGGACTCTTTCCAGAAGCTATGTGTACCACCTTGCATCAGAGAATAGAGCTGCTATGGTCACGTGAGCAACATGGCAGCAATGACTTAATACGTCCAGGGGATGTATGAAAGAAAAACTCAGAATTGCAGCGTCCAGGGTTCAGTGATTGCAGTCAACAGGCAGATAAATGTGAACAGGATCTCAGGAGAGGAAGATGAAAATGCGGGCTGTAATGGAATTGACTGAGTTTTAATCTTCAAATGAAAAATTTTAATTATGAAATAAATTTGGAAAAAAATTTACTGCATTTTCCTGAAACTGAAAGGATTATTTTTTTCTCTTATCAAATAGAGTGGAATTCAAAGTGAAACTTAAATTGTTACAAAAAAATTACATTTCACAAGATTAAAAAGGTGATGTGAAAATCTCCATCTGTTACCTAAATACAATTACATTTTTCTTTCACTCTCTCACCAGAAATAGCCGTCAACAGTTTTATCAGAACTTTCTTCTACTTGTTGGAACAATAAAAATAAAAGTCTTACATACATGCACCAAATAGACAGTGCTTGAGAACTGTGGACTGCCTGTTTGTCTAAGTGTTGAGAATTCTGTGGTGACAAAATAAGACAAATCCCCCATGCTCTGTTCTAGCAGGTTTGTTAATCAACCTTCAAGATTACTAGTTTAATTGAGGGCAGTTGTTAAACAGGTTTTGACAGATGAAGGGCAGTACATATTTAAAAATCATGGGAACCCTTAGTCCTAGACCTTTTCTTGTGAATATTGAGACTACTGTATATTGCTTTTCTTGAAGTAGAAAAATAACGCACATCTTCATTACTTTCTCCTCCCTCCTTAAAATAAAAATAAAAAAAAAAAAGCTTGGCATGTTCAAGCTTTTCTGCTCCCATAAGTGGGCCCTAAGGAAAGGTGGGGGTGAAGTGGCGGCATGGAATTGGTAGGCCAAGACTTGGCTCACTGGCCAGTGGGTTTTCAGTTCAATACTATGTTCAAGGGCATTATGCCCTGCTTACCCATGAACCTGTAATGCTGTGATTTGTTGGAGTTTTATTTATTTATTTATTTTGCACCTTAAATTTATATTTGATTATATTTTTATTTTAAATTTATAGGTTTTAATTTACATTTAATTTTCTCAATGTTTGGGCCTATGTCAAAAAATAATGAAATAGTAATATTAGATTTAAATAATTCTCAAATTGTCTAGTTATTAGCAAAAGAAATTTAAACATAGGAGGATTTTGAAAATTCTATAATAAAGCTTCTGATTTCTACAAGCTGAAACTGAAGAATCCAATTCAAATAAATACATATTTAAATAGAGATTATGTTGACTATTTAAAGAAAACATTTCCCTTATATTTCTATAAATGGACCATCTTGATTATCCAATAAGGTTTACTTAGGACAAAAATATCATATGAAAAGGAGAAAATGACCAAATGCATGTAGAACACATATTTTTTTCTCATGAAGGAATTATGTTCTCTAGTGGAATCTATCAAGTTCTAAATGTCTGTCAGTTCCAGGCAGAAATTACCCCCTGGCTCTTAGCAGCCCTTTGGAGACCTGTCAAATGAATTCAAAGGAATTTTGATATTATGTCAGTTCAATTCCTTTCAAATTTATCTATTCTGTTCTTTGCTATTTCCGATTTATTTTACAGAATTTTAATGTGAATTAACTAATTTTCCTTAGGAAATAACTTTATTTTGCTCAAATTCTATTGTTTTATCATAATATCAAGCTCTTGATTTATTATCACTTTATATTTTTATTAATTCCATGGGTTTTTTGTTTGTTTTAGTTTTCTGAGACAGGGTTTTACTCTGTCACCCAGACTGGAGTACTGTGGTGAGATCACAGCTCACTGTATCCTCAACCTTATGAGCTCTAGTAATCTTCTCATTGCAGCATCCCAGGTAGCTGGGACTACAGGTGCAAGCCACCACACCTGGCTAATTTTTGTATTGTTCGTAGAGACAGGGTTTCATCATGTTGCTCAGGCTGGTCTCAAACTCCTAGGCTCAAGCTATCCACCTGCCTCAGGCTCCCAAAGGGCTGGGATTACAGGGGTGAGCCACTGGACTCAGCATTAATTTCAATTCAGAAAATACTCGAGGGAATTTTCTTCTGCTTCTCCAAATACCTTCTTGCAATTTCACTTTGTAATCAGATGTCTGCATTCTGCGTTTCTTTTAAAAATACATGCCCATGCACTGTTCATGAAAGAGCATGTATTTGGGCACACCTGCTCTGTGTGCCATGCATTGTGCTTTACTGGAGAATCAGTGAGGACCAAAGCTGACTGGGTCCCTGTCATCACGGTGCTTACATTTTACTGGGAAACAGACAATTTTAACAAAGATAAATGAAATACATAACATATCAGATAGTGAAAAGATCAAAAGAGAAAAATCAAGACAGAGAGATTTAAAGTGTTGTGAATGTTGTTAAAGTTTTAAGGAGTGGTCAGGGAAAGCATTACTGAGGATATGACTTGTGAATGCAAACTTTATACTCTTAGCTACAGTGAGTGGGCTTGAAATGGCTTCCCACTTGTGGTGAGAGAGTGCAGCTGAGTTACCACTGTCCTGTCTGGGGATATGGGCTTGGTTCTCTCTTTGGAGAGCCTCTGTGAAGGCCTCTCCACAAGCCAGCCGTTGATCACAGGCATGCCACTTCAGCACAATTCCTTACCTAACTGAGCACAGGTCTCTTGAAAATGGTCTGGGGTAGGCACTTACCGAGTAGAGTACAAATGAGAGAGTTCCCCTTACGGTGCTATTTTTCCCCTTAGTTTTAAGAAAGAATTTTAAAACTTAAATCTTTATCCACCTGGAATTTAGTTTTAAATGAAAAAATAGAACTCAAACTAGATAATATTCTCCACTATATTAAAATGAAAAGGAAAAACAAAAATCTGCAACCAGAAGAAATTCTTAAAAATCCCCAAACCAATTGACCAAGTAATGAATATTTGCAACATTATTGAAGACAAATAGCTTTTCGAAACCATGTAGATAATTCTTACATGTTAATAAGAAAAGAATGCAAAGGAAACCAATTAACATATGGTAAAGTAGACATCCACGAACAGTGTACCAATAATAAATGAAAAGATTTATTTCATTTAAGTAGGTGAAAAAATGCTAAAACTCACATACTGTAAGAAAATGAAAAAAAAAACTACAATGAGATAGCATTTACTTTCAGCTCAGGTTCGCAACAATGAACAAAATTCTGAAATACCCTTGGAGAACATGCAGAATATGAGGCTCTCTCACATATTTGGGAGGATTCTAAATGGTACATCATCTGTGGCTGACATACTTATGATCTCTGCCTCTGGGAAACTGGGCTCTTGAGTAATCTGCTTGAGTGTGGATATAACCTGTCACATCCTTCTAACTAAGAGAATACAACAATAGACAGGACATACTTGTTGATGATGATTATACTGTATGAGATGTAACTTCCTTTGTGCTGAGATTCTTATGCTTGCTTGTTTGCATGACACAGGTTGTCATGTGTATGTGGGGTGCCATGGTTCACAACATAAGGAGCTGAGGATGACCCCCAGGAGTTGAGGATGACTTTCAACCAATTCTGCAAGAAAATTAGTCTCATAGTTCTTAGGTGCAAGGTTCACAGTCCTTAGGTGCAAGAATTCTGCCCACAAACCTGGTGATCTTGGAAGAGGATTCTTTCCCAATTGGGTGTTCAGATGCGATTCTAGCCTCAGCTGACAACCCAACTGCAGCCTTGTAAGGCTAAGTCAGGTCTGGACTGCTGTTGCACAGAAGCAGTGAGAAAATAAATGCATATAGTTTTAAACTCATAAGTCTGTGATTTTTTGGTATGCAGCAATAAAAATCTAATAAAGCATTTATGCATATAAATTCAATGATATTTATAGAAATATTAATAAAAAATTTGAACCAATAATGCCTGCTTATGGAATGTGTCTTCCAGTTGTAATGTAGATATGTGCAAAGATATATGTACAAAATCATTCATTGTGGTAAGTTTTTTGTAACAGTAGCATGGGGGCCTGGTGCGGTGGCTCATGCCTGTAATCCCAGCACCCTGGGAGACCGAGGTGGGTGGATCTTCTGAGGTGAGGAGTTCAAGACCAGCCTGGCCAATATGGAGAAACCCAGTCTCTACCAAAAATACAAAAATTAGCTGGACATGGTAGCACACACCTGTAATCCCAGCTACTTGGGAGGCTGAGGCAGGAGAATTGCTCTAGACCAGGAGACAGAGGTTGCAGTGAACCAAGACTGAGCCACTGCACTCCAGCCTGGGTGACAGAGTGAGACTCTGTCTTAAATAAACAAACAAACAAATAAATAAAATAAATAAACAAGCAGTAGCATAGAAAAAATCCTCCATACCCATTAATAAGCATCTAGTCATATGTGGATAGATTATAAACATATGACTAGATGCTTATTATAGGAACATTGTAAACAATAAGGATAGTATTATAACATTATAAACAATAAGGATAGTATGTATATTTAAAACAATCTCCAAGATGATCTTTCAGTGAAAAATTGTTTGCAGAATAGTGTATATGAGTATGCCGACATCTGTAAAATGGCAAAATAATACACAGAATTAAATTTGTATATATGTGGATTATCTCTAGAAAAAATACTTTTAATTGCAAAAACTGCAATAACTTTTGCAGCAACCTAATACATAGAACTGATAAAATGGATTGCCTCTGAAAGGGTATGAGAGACTGCAGGGTAAGGCTTAGGAAAACAGTTTTTACTTTATTTTGCATCTTTTAGATTTTTTAAAAATTACGTATGTGAATTTCATATTCAAATAAATTATTGTTTTTAAATGATATGAACTAGAAATATATTTTACAAAATAATGGTCTTAAATTTCTTCAAGAAACTATAGCTAACTAATGTTTTCTAGATTGTATGACTGTAGGGATAGTAAATTATTTGACGGTTAATGTATTTCTGAAATTCTTGATGTTGTCAATGTTGTTTCATTTACTTTTTATGTATGTGCTGCATTATTTAGTTACTCAACAAATAAATATTTGAGTGTTTGCAAGATGTTCTGCTACTTTAGGTTCTGTGAGAAATTCATACATGAATAAAATGAAGTCTCTAGTCCAAGGACTTTATATCTAGCAAGGGACATTAGAGCAGTAACAACTATAATCGAGAAAATATGTGGACAGAAACACAAATGAAGCAGGAGAGGTTTGTAGGCTTTTACAGAAATTTCTGTCTCCTTTCCAGTGTGTTTTAGACCCAGGAAGGAGAATAGATTGAATCTGATGCTAAAGTATAGATGAAATATCAAAAATTTAGAAGCATTAAAAAGACATTTCAAACAGATGGGATGAGTCAAGCCACAGGTCTGTGGGAAACTGTCAGACATTCCTGGGAAAATGGCACATTGGCTTTCTGGGTAGAAGACAGAGTTCTTGTAGATGTTCTTGTAGTGAAAAGCAGGAAAAATGGCAAGTAAGAATTTTTTAGCAATGACTTATAAGGTTCCTTGAAAGTACGAAACTTTGTTTAATGTAAAGAAATGATGAGCAATATAAGATTTCCAAGCAGAGTAATAGAATAATCAGAACTGTGAATCAGCAATATTATTCTGACAGTGGTGTTGAGGAGGCTTAGAATGAGATCAATTTTGGTTGCCTTGAATTTTTTGTTGTTGTTGTTATATATGACTTAAAATTGCAGCAATCATATAAAAATATGAAAGTGTTGAGGGAAGAGACACTTAATCACCCTTAAGCATCTAAGACCATCCCCTCCTTGACTTCCACACTGCATTTCAATAGAAGTAAAGGCTGGCAGATGGGGCTCCACCTTAATCACCCTCCTATATATTGTAGGCATGGTGTGGAGGAATCTTTCCAGAAGGCATTGTTTTTACTGAAACACAATCAAACCCCCACCTAAGTCACTATACCCAGTGTCTACTCCTAAGCCCAAGACCCTTTCACAGGTAATTTCTAGAGTTGTAAGCCTTTAAAAGGTCAGGGACTTTCTCTGTGAGCTGGAGCTTGGCTATTAGGCAGCTATGCTGCCTTGCTCCAGGCCGAATAAATCACCTTTTCCTTCCCAGTTCGGCATTTGAGAGGTTTGTTTCTTGCGGCCGTTCCTGCTTCAGTGTAACTAGGTAGTGTTGAGTTACTCTAGCTGAAGATTTTGGAATAGATATGATTTTCAGAAAAGGGGGCGGGCAGAGGAAAATAACATTTTTAATCAATGAATCAATCAATCATTTATTTGTTGAGTAAGTGAATAATGCAGCAAGTACATAGAAAGAAAAATGGTGGGGACCAATGAATTACATTTGTCAAACATAATTTGAAGAACAAAATGAGTCATAAAAGCCTCTGGGGAAAATATGAGGAAGAACCTGAAATCTTACAGCATTAAAGTGAGGTGAGGAATTCACAAAGAAACACTCACATGTCATAATGAACTAACACATCTTCCTGTCTGTGGTATAATTTTAATTCAAAATTAAACACGTATGTGAACAAAAATTTATATTTCTGAAATAATATCACAATTTTAGCAACAGGAAAGCTTCTACTAGGTTAGTTACTACTGTTTTTTTAATGATCAGTTTCCTATATTACTCTAGAAAATATCTAACATCAATTCAATTTTATGTTGAATATTATTTCAGCACAAAGTTTACAATATATAAGCACATCTCTCTTTAGGGAGATGTAGGCAAATGCATTTTTTAAAAAAATTCCAAATGTAAGGCTACGTGGTAGTCCCAGCAAAACTTCCCTGCAGGGCTCATTATTCTATTTCATAATTCAAAAAACAAACATAAATTACTTGAATAATTTATCAATCATATTATGAGAGAAATATAGTAAAGAATTATCAATTGTTAGATAATTTTAGAGCTTCTTTTAACAGTAAAGGAAAAAAAGGGAAAGATCAAAAAGAATCCCTCAGCAGTCTTTGTTAACATTCAAATACATTACAATTGAACTTCCAATGAATTTAGTACATTCATTTGCATGTCAAGTTTTCACAGCATGAGATAACTTCTTTTTTAACAAAAGATAAGCTGTACTTCAACCTCTATTACTGTTATCACTGTGTCCTATCACAGTGCCAATGCTTTTCTCTCAAGGAAAAATGCCACTGTACTCTAGTTTCCTTTTATAAATTATTTCCTGTCCAATCAGCTTTGCAATCAGTCTAAATTCCTACTGTGTGAAAAGAAATCTGGTAGGCACTTATTTAGGAAAAAAGAATGTAGACAGCGTATTTTAATGTGAAACACTCTGATGGGTGCTGGAAATACTGTGTTGTAGAAAGCAGATATAGTTTCTGCCTCAGAGAAATTAGAATGTTTTTTGGTAGACAGACATTTTGCAAATAACTCCTGACAAACTGTTGGAAGTGCGTTTATAACATTGGGAAAAATCCACACCGAGACAATGGATCACTCAGCAAAGCTAGTTTTACTTCTTGTAGGAAGGGTGCAATTCAGGCAGTCTTGCCCAGAGAGCACATCTGAACAAAGGAGACAGGGACATTTATAACTCTCATAACCTGACGCAATTACCCTGCTACTGTGTCCAGTTTCCACTGGCCGGGATGGAACCTCATATTCTATGCTTGATCCGATTGGCTAAAAACTTGGAAATTTTCTAAAGAAGTAAAGGCAGAAGAGAACAAAGGAAAAGAGGAAGTAACTGGAGGAGTGCTTAGACAAGCGATAACATTTCCAAATAAGAAAGGGGAATAAGCTATGATCTAAGACTTGCCTGGGCTTGTCCAGGCACGTCAGGGTAAATATCTAGGTTAAAGTGTAAGAATTAAGAACACGGATGCACTTATTTCTTTATTATGACTAACAGCTACTTTAAGATTATTAGCAAAAGCTTTAAAGTAAATTAATCTTTAAAGAAATTGTTATTTATTTGTAATGAACCAAGAGGAAAGCTTTGACGAGGCTCCTTTTATTTATTCTTATTCCTATGCAAACTAAGGGCTATGACAATTGACAGATAACCTGACTAGTCAATAATGCTAGCAAGGAGTTGAGGAGACTCATTCCTCATCTCAATTATAACATCAACTGTTGGAAATATATTTAGAAGAAGAATTGTTTAAAATAAATGTTAGTGTCATTTAGAGAGGGAGAAAATACAAGTGAAGATATTTGTGGTGGGGGATGTTTTATGAAAAATTATCTCAGTAGCCTCCCAAGTATAGCATTAAGCAATCTGTTTTAGACATTATGAAATATAAAGGTTCACGGACCATTTAGATTATGATACTAACGTTACATGCCTTGTTTAATTCATTCATGATACACAAAGACAAGGAGAAAAAGATGGGGTGAGTTAACAACTTTATGATAGGGTACAAGAGGAAAGAAGACTGTGCTACGGAAATCCTATGTTTTGCAATGTTCATAGGTCCTATGTCTCAGAGATGCACCAATCTCCACTGGTGGAATAATTATAAGGAGAAAACTGAGGTTAAACTAGGGAATTCAGCAGTCAAATTGTGCCTGGAACCAACCAATGCTATTTTGATCAAATATGTTGACCATGGCTGTTGCTTACCAATAAGCTTGATGAATAGCTCTAAGTTTCATATGAGTTTCTTGGCAGAGTATGGGGTCAAACTAGGAGTATCATGCCATCAAACAGTGGGCAATGTGGGGATGCCATAGCTGTTTCTCTGGAGTTGGCATGATCCAGAACTCACAATTGGGCCTTTTCATCCTTTCTGTCTATAAGTAACACTTGCATTTGTCCCACCAATGTTTTTTTAATCACATATTCCATTTATCCCATGTACTTTTAACCTGTCTCGGAGATTACTAAGTTGCCATTCATACCTACTGTATTTTATAAATTCATCCTGTGTCTCATAAGATGCTTACTTGCTTACTCTCTCTCTAATTAACATGTCTTATAAATTTGCCTACAGCTCAAAGACTACTCCTGTGTTTATTCTCTATAGTTAGCCATTTTTATGAGTTCTGTTTGCTTTTCTTTTTTAAAAACATAGTAGTATTTTTTTCAGAAATAGAATAAAAATCTATTACAGTGGGAAAAGAATATTAGGTTAATTTGGGATGTTTCATTTTGATGTATCCATGTGAAATTTCAGGGTAAGCAGGTGGGCTTATGAGTAGTTTAAGAGAAAGACCTAAATAAGGATACCATACTTGAGGGAAAAAATTGGAGACATGAGGATTAATATGAAGTCCCAGGAAGAGAATGTAGAGAGAGATAAAGTAGCCTACGGCTAATTGCTGATGAACCCCAAGTTTTATTGTCAAATGAAAGATAAGCAATGGCTAAAAAATCAGAAGAAAAGTGAGGAATTTCTTTCTATAAAGACTAGCAGAAGAAGCAGAAAATGTGATCAATCTCCATGCAAGGAAAGTGGTCACTTCTGGCAAATGAGTAGACAACGGGTAATAATGAGGCTCCAATAGTGTCCGTCAGTTTCGTTGTCATGACATTCATGTTGATGCCTGGGTAAAGCTCTCTAGCGTAATGGCAAGGGAGAGGAGATGCAGTGAAGATTTCTGACCAATAAATGTGTGGTGACAAAGAGGAAACAGCAGCTACTATACAGGACTCTTGCAAAAAGTTGAAAATAAAAGAAATACCTAGAGGAGTATGTGGGATTCATAGAAAAAAAATTTTTTTTTAACATGAGAGACTAAAGAAAGTTTAGACAATGTGAAAGCAAGATATGGGAAAACAGAAGACAGACGGCAGAGCTGGCTTTCTGTAGTAGATGGACAAAATGTTATTCCATTGACATACAGAATCAGAAAGAAAAGAGGGGACCGCTGTACTTCGGTTTTTATATTTGCTGATGGAAAGTTGAGAAAATTACAATCTAGTGAGTTATGTTTTCTCTGAAGTAGAATCCCAATTTTAAAAATATATGCCTATAAATGTGTTAAATGATGTTGAGGATCCTGGCAGGTTAGGAACTATAATTTAGGTCTTACCAATTACCCCAATTGTGTGAATTTTTTTTTTTTTTATTCTGCAGTCCTATTAGGTGCAAGCAAAGAGTAGATTAGTGGCTTGTCTAGAATGGGAATACAGCCAGATGACATGAAGACAGATGAATGATAATTTAAATTATTCTCAAGGGTTTTTAACCTTGTCATTATTCCTGCACCATTCATGTTCACTCAGTCAATAGAGTGATTGAAATGATAGACTTTGGAATCTAAGTTAGATAAAAAATGAAGAAAAATGGGCTGATATTCAGAAAAACTATATAGATTAATTGGCTGGTGGTCTTAAATATTTCAAACTCAAAACAGTTTTAGATGATGACAAATTTCAGGAAGGTACCATAAATAGACACTGAGTTGAGTGAAGTAGACATTAGAAATTAGGATGATTTGAAATTGAGATGTCAGCATGCTGGGAGTCATTCAGGTGAAGAGAGAATTCATGACGAATATAGCATGCATTGCAGTAGAGGTGAATTTTTAAATGTGAGAACCTTGAATTCTTTATAATTACCGATTAGTTCATGATGTAATATACTTTTAAAATGTTGCTCCTTTTTCATACGCTAATACTGTGTTGTGTTTTTTAACATTTATTTCATAAGCAACATTTGTTGGATATTGTATATAACTGGTGTATAATTTCCCTATTTTTCTGTGGGGATAGCTAGTATTAGATTTATATTGGCTTTGTAAAATGATTCAGAAAGATTTGTTTCCTCTCTTCTAGAGATTTTGTGTAAAAATGGTCTTATTTCTCCCTTAAATGATTGACAATTGAAACTATTTGGCCTGGAGTTTTATTTGTAAGATTTTTTTAAAAAATCAAATTAAAAATATTTATAAGGTTATTCTGATTGTTCCATCTTCTGTCTGCTGTGGTAAATTATGTTTTTAAACAATATTTGCTCATTTCTCTAGATTGTCAAATTTGTTATTATAAAGTTGTTCATTATTATTTGGGGTCTATTGGATCTATGGTAATAATCTCTTTTCATATCTAATATTTATAATTCTGTCTCTCAATTAGTCTATCTAGGGTTTTAATTTTTTCATCTTTTGAAATAATCTGTTTTTTATTTTTAAATTTCTATCACTGTTTGATATTTTTTTCATCCTTGTTCATTATTAGTATGTCCTTTGTTAAACTTAGTTTGGGTTTATTTTACCCTCCTTTTTGAGCTTCTTAAGAAGAAACTTAAGATTGTTTATTTTAAACTTTGCATTCTAATGTAAGCTTTTAAAGTGACTAATTTCCTAATAAACATATTTTAGATGAATTCAATAATATTCAATATGTTGTAGTTACACTTTCATTCTATTTGTAACATTTTCTATTCTCTCTTGTTGTATCCTCAGGTAAAATTGATTATCCAAGAATTTAAATTTCCAAATACGTGTGTTTTTTTTGTATTTTAAGAAATATTAGATTGTAAGTATTCCAATACTTCCAAATAATTTCAAAAGTTTCCAAATGCTTACATTTTCTAAATATTTTTAGTGTTTTTCTTGTGAGAACACACTTTTTAATATTTCAGCCTTGTTAAATATTTTGATTCTTATGTACCATGAACATATGAAAAGAACATGTATGCTACTTTTAGGGGATGCAGTGTTACATAAATATTAATCAGGTGAAGGTGGTGGATAATGTTTAGATTAACAGTCTTTTTAGATGAAAAGTTTTTTGTCAATTTTTTCTGTCGGTTACTGAGACAGTGGTGCTAAACTTTCCAAATAAGACGTTGGAAATATCAACTTCTTTCTTTAATGCTGTTATTTTTTACTTTGTGTATTTTGAAGTAGTTTGTTAATAGAAACCCATTTCTGATTGTTATTGTTATGTCTTTTTGATGAATTCATCCTTTTATAATTTCATTATGAAATGTATTTCTTTATCTCGGCTGATACACTTATCAACATGGTAGTCTCTTTTGTGTTATGTATGTAGTCACTCCAGCCTTCTTATGCTTAAAGATTTCTCAATACATCTTTCCTATCCATTTTATTTTAACCTGTCAGTCTCTTGGTATTTAAAATGTATCTCCTGTAGTCATTAAGTAGTTGGCTATTACATTTCAATTCATTTTGACAATCTCTGTTTTCAGGTTTATGAACATTAAATGTAATTGTTGACATAATTTTATTTAATTCTACCATTTTATTCTTTGCTTTCTCCTTGTCCTCCCTCTTTTTCTTAATTTGTTCCCCCTTTCTTGTCTTTAAAAATTTTAATATATATTGGCATTCTAATTTACCTGTGTGATGTGTATCTATACCTCTTTGCATTATTGTTTTAGTTCTTGCTCTAGTGATGAAAGTATAGACTTCTAACATTGCCCAGTATTTTCTTAGCATTAATAATTTTCTCTTGCAAACAATGTAGGAGTTTTACAATGTGATTTTATGAGCAATTTTACTCTTCTCTGGCTTTTATGACATAGTTGACATACATATTAGAACTCATAAGACAATGTCATGATTTGTTCTTAACTTTTTATATATGAAGGACATTAAAAATAAATAGTCCATTGTATTTACACAGATATATACCTTGCCCAGTGGTCTTCATTCCTCCTGAAATTCTGGGCTTCCCTCTGGTATTATAATGGGCGAGGGAGCAGATGTGTCTGGAAGACACTTCCTGTTATCCAATCTGATGTCTTCCCCGATGTGCCCAGCCAGGTCCTTGACCTCTCTAACCCCAGGAATGGGGAAGGGGTCCCAGAGACGTGGTGAGGTTACCATTGGAATAAATATTGTGGACCCAAAGAGTTTAGCAGAAAGCAATTTATTAGGCAGAGAGAGAGAGAAGGAGAGAGAGCTCCCACGCTGCCATGGGAGGGGATTCAAGGGAGGAATTGTATAGGTAAGGAGCAGTGGGTTTTAACTTTGTCGTTATTCCTGCCCCATTTATGGTCTTGTCCAATGAGTGGAGTTCTTTTAAACTTCCTCTGGAATGACTGATCTTCAACTCTGATACTGGATTGGTTGCTAGGTCCTCAACGGAGGCCCTTCCTTCCAGAGCTTTTCACAGCCTTTTTGAACAAAGAAGCACACCTGGAATTTCTACCTATCCCACACCAGGGAAAGTCAGACAAATAACTTTATGTTACCGGATGGGTACATGGATGGAGGTGTGGTGCTGGAAAATTCCTGCCTTTGAAACCATGCCCTTCGTGGACTTGGTTTTCCTTAAAACAGTCCCTCAGTGCCCCTCTGAACAGGAAATTTCAGCTGCTGTTGGGACATGAGTGTTGATTGCTCTTTAACAACTTCCTGCTGAATTGGGGCACAGAAGGGGCCCTGCAGTTGAGGTTTCTTCCAGAGGGGAGTCTTCCTGTGGTGCAGGTTGATCCAGAGGTCCACGATAGAACTTATTAGCCAAGGACATCCAGGATTCTATTTGTAGGATCATTTCTGGCTTTATGGCTTTAATTCTAGAAGAAATGAATTTGACAAGAAGGTTAAAGATGAGAGGTCCGAAGGCCAGCAATAATAGAATGTTTATAAATGGACCTAAGAGAGGGTAGAGCCAAGATACCCAGTTGTTAAACCCCACGATTCTGTTTTTTGAAAGTTTTTAGCCCTTAATTTGGTCCCTGAGTTCTTTAACTTTGTTTAAGACAATACCTGATTGATTTATAAAGTAGCAGCATTTTTCTACAGAGACAGGTTCCTTCTTTCTCTTTGCTGTTAGCAGATCCAGGGCCTTTCTATTTTGAAGAGCTATGACAGCTAAAGAGTTAGGCTGCTTTTGCAGAGAAAATCAGCAATCTTTTCCATGTTATTATTTAACTCCTGAGATAGCTTATAGTAAAACTGAGTAGAGGTAGTAATTCTTCCAGTGCTAGTACCAAGTCCTCCTATGATTCTGTACCCCATGAAAGGAATAACTGGGGTTTGAGTATGGCATGGCCTTGGAAGGAGAAGACTCTGCACCTGAGAGTTGGTGTAAATTGTCATTGGGGGGCATTAGGAAGGAGAGGAGGAGAGCTATTAGGCTAATCTGTAGGGGCATTTCCATAGAGTCCAGTAGCAGATAGTACAGTGAGTGATAGTCCTGTTAATGCCAGGATGTAAGTTAGACTTACGAGTATTTACTTTCCTGGGGATCTCATTGGAAAAGCAAAGGTAGATACCCTAACAGCTCACAGGTGTACCAAGTGTCATCTCCTGGAATTTCAGGTTGTGGAGTGGAGGGCCTATGATTTTCGTCAGAAGGTGTTCAAGGCTTCAGCCCAGTGTGATGAATCCATGAGTCAGTTCCCACCACCTTATCTACCATTGGGATAGACAGAATAACCGAACGGGCCCAGTGCATTTACACTGCAGGCAGTCCTCATAGGCATAAGTCTGAGGGTGTTATGGGCATGGGTCCCTGCGTGGCCACTGCCCAGCCTGGGGGCCAGGACCACCAAAGCAGTGCCCCCCCATGGTGCCACTGTTCACCATGGCAGCTGCCGGGGCCATGTGTGCGCATTATACCCCTCCCTGCACCACTGCCTTTGGGATGCCTGCTGGCTGGTTTGGATTACCTCGCCTGCACCGCTCTGTGTAACTCCAAGGCAAGGACTGCGGCAGGGGTCCTGGGGCAGCTGCAGCTTGCAGAGACCCTGGGCCTGGCCTGGCTTTGCCCCACCCCCTTCCGACCAATATGCACCTGCCGCCTGGCCTGGGCTTGGCCCCAAGAAACAAAGAACAGCCAGAAAAGGAAACTGGTTTGGAGAAAGCCTGGCACTGTGTGTCTTTAAGTCCAACTGCTGCGCTATTGAAAGGCTGGGCAGGGCCTGCATAGGTGACTGCAGCTTTTACAGCCCAGGCCCTGCTGCTGGCTGTGTGCCAGCTGCACTCAGGGCTGGCTGCCAGGTGTTTGCACCAGATCTCACACAGGTCCGGCTGCCCGCTTTCTCCTTAGCGAATTTAAAGGAAGCAAATAGGACAGATTTTAGCAAGTGAAATGGGTCTGATACACTCACCACTCCGATGTTTGCTCCTGGCTGGCTCACCAAAGATGTAACGGGGTGGGGAGGGAGCAGAGTGTCCCAAAGACGCTTCCTGTTTTCTGATCTGATGTCTTCCCCGATGTGCCCAGGTTCTTGACCTCTCACCCCAGGAATGGGGAAGGGGTCCCGGAGACACGGTGAGCTTACCTTTGGAATAAATATCAGGGACCCAAAGAGTTTAGCAGAAAGTGATTTATTAGGCAGAGAGACAGAGACAGAGAGAGGAGAGAGAGCTCCCCTACTGCCATGGGAGGGGATCCAAGGAAGGAATCCATATAGGTAACGAGCAGTGGGTTTTTAACCTTGTCGTTTTTTCTGCCCCATTCATGTTCTCATCCAATGAGAGGAGTTTTTTTAAACTTCCTCTGGAGTGATTGATCTTCAACTCTGATACTGGATTGGTTGCTAGGTCCACAACAGAGGCTCTTTCTCCCAGAGCTTTTCACGGACTTTTTGAACAAAGAAGCACACCTGGAATTTCTACCTGTCCCATTTGAGGGAAAGTCAAAGAACTTTACGTTTCTGGATGTGCATGTGGATGGAGGTGTGGTGCTGGAAAATTCCTGCCTTTGGAACCATGCCACTTGTGGACTTGGTTTTCCTTAACACAGTCCTTCAGTATCATTTTTCCTCAGGCTGCAGATTTTGGCTTACTGCTATGGTGCAAACCTGCTGGCATCAAATTTTCTTAGTTTTGTTTTATTTACAAAGACCTTTCTTTTCCTTCAGTCTTTAAGAATATTCATGCTAGCTAGAGACTATGGGGCAACAACACTATTTTGCCTTTTGGTGCTTGCAGATATTATATTGTCTTCTGATTTCCAAAATATCTTTGAAGAAACTGGCAGTCACTTAAATCTTTTTTTGCCCTTATAAAAACTGAAAACATAACAGGGTGTTAGTTAAGAATAAATTAAGATAAAGAATTAATATTAAGTTTATTCTTGTTGGTCTCATACTATTAAGACATAACTAAAGATAGTTACATGATAGTACAACTTTGAAAACCTAGTTTTAAAGTTATAAAGTTATAAAGTCAATATCCTTTAGTTAAAATGCTTGGTGAGTGTATGCAAGTTTTGAGTGAACTCAGTTCACAGAACTTCCCTTCTTCTGACATCAGCTGCAGACTTTGCAGATTCCCAAGATCATCAGTAGATTTGATAGTCTGTTAGAAGAATCCACAGAACTCACTGACCACTGTTATAGTTATGCATTATTACAGGGAAAGGACACATATCAAAATCATCAAAGGGAAGAAATACATGTGGCAGACTCCAGAAGTTCCTAAACATGAAGTTGCATGTTATTCTCTCCCCATGTAGTTATGGACAGTGTTAAGTTGTCCTGGCAAAGATGGGTGACAATATGTACTGAACATTGCAAACCAAGGAAGCCTGCCCAAGATTTGGCGTCCAGAGGCTTTACTGGAGCTGCATGGTCCACTGCCCACATGCCTGACCTCAACCTTAGTCTCCATTCTAGCCCCACTGGAGGTTGAGTGGAGATTGAATGACCAAATACCCTGCTGACACACCTACCACTCCAGGAGCCACAGTATTAGATTTTCTGTCATGGTCCAAAGACCCTAAACAGACATGTCTATCAGGCAAGACATTCCAAGGGCTTAGAGATCATTTCCTCGGGCTTAGAGATCATTTCCTCAAAGCTAGGGCAAAGCTCACTCAGACTTCTATTTGGGAAAGCTAAATTCTTCACCATACAGTAGTGTGTCTTTCTCTTTCTTTTTATTTCCAATCAGTATTTATATGTTTTATGTCTGGATCAAGGATTTTAGCATCACTGTGGTCAACCTATATTATTAAATATGTATTAGTCAAATGTGTACTCTGTTGAAATTTGTCCTTGTTAAATTTTCAGATATGTTTATACACTATTACTAGTTATAAAAATAAATTTATTTTTTAAAATTTTACATGTGAGAGTGGAATTTATTTAAGCAATTTGGGATATGCTTAAGCAAAGATAAATTGAAGATGAAGTGCTTATCTGGATTGTCAGCAGCAAGTCAAATATTCTAAAAGTGACTTAAGCAGCAGAGTGAAATGGTGAATTCTACTATCTCTGGAAGATTAGCGTGAAACAGATGGGAAACAGTTTTTTTATGGTTATGGGAGACCAAAGGTAAAATTAAAAATAATGACATTTCTGTTAGTTATAATTTTTTTGTTTGATAATTATTGCCAGAGTGACATTGAAAAGTGTAGTGAAAATATCAACGAATGTCATGAACTTTTCAGACATGGGCAGCTATTAAAATTCTAGAAGGTTAGGCTAAATAACTGATAAAGAACTCCCATTTATAAAATTTTATTGGCTTGTTATATAGGGACAATTTTTGAAATGATGATCCAGACACCTGCATTCAAATCCAATTTTCTTTAGGAAGCTTTTAATTGACCAAGTATTTATTAAATGTGTACTATATTCCTGGAAATGTAGATGTGAAATTCATATGAAGTTTACAGATATAAAGTTATATGAGTTTTGTTGCTGTCATTCATTAGTTTTTACTAAATTTTTTGAACATTTAATGTGTGTTAAGAAATGCCAGATTTGTGAGTTTAATGATAAACAGAATGCATCTCTTGCTGTCTAAAATTTCATCTCTAAAAGGAAGAAAACAAAAAAAAAAAACAAAAACAAACAACTATACTATAATGTGATGAGTATTATAATAAAATCATTATAATAGAAGATTCTACATGACCTCCATATATTCTGAACATAGAACTTATTTATTTCACAAGCAACTGTGTCAATGAATATAGTCTAAAAAGCCTCACAGTTCTTAGCAAATTCTACATAGTTTTATCTGTATTATTTGATCCAATTTAGCTCTGCAATCAAAACGTCATCATTGTCAATAATCAAAATGTGGCAAAAGTATACTAGTAGAAACCTCTTTTGTGATAGGAACAAAATACACAAACCATAGTGAGAAGTCCACTTCATTTAATGTTTGATAATCAATCAACATTCATTGAATTGAACTAAATATTGTTCTAACATTGCTAAATGATGCGCTTGTTTAAATATATATCTCTATTCAAAGACACACATACAACATTCACAGGCTTGTGTGTGTATATAAAATGATGGCTACATTTCAGTGGATTTCATTCTGCTCCTTTCAATAGCCTAAAGCCAGGAACTCCCTCACTTATTTATGTATGTCTTTATTTGCATTTAAATCTATATAATATTTCCCTTATATTCCCTTTCAACACTCAGTAAGAATATCACATCAACAATAATTGGTCTACATAATAATTTTCTTTGTTAAAGAGACATCAAGGTTTAAAAAATACTTGCTTGAAAGGTGGGGTGTTGGGAAACATTTTTGCTTGACAAATTTATTTGAATTTTGCCACTGAAATGATACAAGTATTCATCTTAAAAGTCTCTTCTAATGGATGCCATTCTTTTCTGATTAGAAACAATATATGATTAAGACTGCTGTTAAAGTCCCATAAAATATTAATCAAACATCTGAAAGTCAAGTTTAAAATGTTTAGTGCAGGCTACTTCCTGTTGCTGCCCTTGTCCCTCATTGGTCCCTTCCCTTAACCATCACACTTTCACTAGGGAGAACTCATGGAGAATGTAAAAGGAGCCAGTAGTGAACTGAGTTTGTTTCCCCTATGAGATTCAGATGCTTATAAAAAGTTGAAGAGTTATTTTCCTGTTTTAATGTAAAACTTCAATTGTACAAGTGTATATTTATCTATCATCATGAAGTTGCATGTATCATAAAACTTTTTGGATACATATTTTTTTCCTGTTCAGTAAAAGTAAAAAGCAATCTTCTGCCTATTTTATTTACACTGCACAAGATAATATAATTTGAGCATACACTGAAAATAACTTAGTCATTATAATTATGATAAAATAGAAACTTTTGGTCTGAGTAGGGCTCTGTATGAATTATCAAGAAAAAAAAAAGATGATCAGGTACCTTAAATTAAAATCATATTCCCAGAGAACATTCTATTATTTGAGTAGTATTACATTTCTTTCTGAAGTACTTTTTAGTGATGTTATTGAATTTGTATGTCTATACTACTGAAATAGCCTCCTCATGATTTAGAGGAGTAAAAGCTTGCTATGCAGAATTCTGTAGTTTATTTAATTTTTCATTTGAATTTCAGTTTATCAAAACAGTCTATAATGTATATTTCTAATTGTTGAAAATGATTAAAATGTAAGGAACATGTGCATCTCACATATACATAATGTACAATTTCATTCTCACTGAAAAAAATTGGTACTTAGTGATGAATAGAAAATTATAGAAACTCTTGAGAAATTTCAGCTTTAATTGAATTTGATTATATTATAATATAAAAGTTCAGATGAAATAATATAATACAATATAATCAGAAAAATATAATATAATCAGAAAAATCCAGATAAAGATAGACTACAAACAAATTACTTGCATATATTCCAGTATATAACTAAGAAAAAACACATTGTGGGGCCAGCAATTATTTTAACATGATTTCTCAGTTTTTAAAAATGAGATAAATTTAAACTCACCAATAAAATATAGGGTTAAAATTTGAATTAAAATATTGTATCCAGGTGGAAAATTAGAAGAATTAAGTACTATTTATTTAATTTATATTTGAAGGCATAGGTTAAATAGGAATCAAATAAATAGTTCCAAATAGTAAAACAAAATTAGAGCATATCCTACTTAGTTTTTAGAATTTTGTTTCACCATTCATGTAGCTAATGTCTTGAGTACCACTGTTCATACAAAACATGGTTATTTTATAAGTTAGGATTTTTTAGAGAAACAGAACCAATAGGAGATATATTTATTTATCAATTATTATGAGGTTTTGAATCATCCAATTTTGGAGGCTGAGAAATCTGCAGTCTGCTAGCTGAAGATCTCAGAAAGACCTGAGAAGCAGGGGGCTGGGTGGTGTAAATCCCAGACCAAGGCTGGAAGGAGGCTGGTGTCCCAGCTTAACAGGCAGGCAGGAAGGGGAGGAATGTCTCCTTCCTCCACTGCTTTTTTCCATTAAGGTCCTCAAAGGATTGAATGGTGCCCACCCACGTTGAGGAGGACAATCTATTTCATTGAGTTCACCAATCTACATGCTAACATGCAAACAGCATCACCAACATATTCTGTGATATGATTTGGCTGTGTTCCCACCCAAATCTCATCTTGAATTGTAGCTCCCATAATCCCCATGTGTTGTGGGAGGAACCCGATGGGAGAAAATTGAATAATGGGGGCAGTTTCTCCCACACTGTTCTCATGGTAGTGAATAAGTCTCACAACATCTTATGGCTTTATAAGGGGAAACCCCTTTCGCTTGGTTCTTATGTTTCTCTTACCTGCTGCCATGTAAGACATGCCTTTCACCTTCTGCCATGATTGTGAGGCCTCCCCAGGTATGTGGAACTGTAAGTCCATTAAACCTTTTTTTCTTTGTAAATTACCAGTCTCAGGTACGTCTTCATCAGCAGTATGAAAACACACTGATACACTCAAAAATAATGTTAATGTGGGCACTCCATGGCCCACTCAAGGGGGCACACGAATTAACCATCACAATTTGCCTTGTATCCTCAGTTCACGAGTCATCAGCAGAATTCCTTGGGTCCATTATCTCCTTAGAAGTTAATTTATTTCATTTAAGTTTCTACCCAAATTCACTTTAGCAGAATGGACTTCCCTGATAATTCTTTCTAAAAC